>JAQIVE010000440.1:0-37795 GCA_034698285.1 Sminthurinus bimaculatus
TTGTATAGTTTTTAAGGAGATTAGTGCAACCATAATCAGATTTTTTGCAACTTTGAAACTTTAGACAAATATATCTTATTCTAATCATGTATGCCCCATAAATGCAACAATGAGCAGTATTTTTGGATACTAATCTTTTGTCGTGATTCATTTTCGATCTGCAATCACATAACTATGAGTGGACATGGTGCGTTAACTGGAAGTGGATGAATGTACACAAATTGCGACTCCACTGAAACACTATCCGTTGACTTACGACTTTAGGACCCACAGTCTACGCTAATCTACATCACAAAACTGAGCCGCTACAAATTTCAGTGTTCAGAAACACTACATACTTTTATTTATGTATTTTTAGAGCTATGCGATAAATGATAAAAACTTATGAAAGACTACAAAGTAAAAATTTTAAGATTAATTTGGGATAAATAAAATGTGTGTACATACGATTGTTGTATTGTATTGTATGTTGGGGTCCCAAGAACGTGACCCGTGTACATACGACAGTCACGGGTCACGGCTGTGTATTAAGTTTGCATCTACTTTATGAACTAAAATAGCTTGTATAAATTTATTTACCTATCAGCGTGAGCATAGATTGCCTATAGATTGGCTGTATATGCCTTCAGCTGTCCTACAGGATAGTTATGTGAAGTAGCCTTTAGGTAAAGTAGGTAATAAAGTAGTTTATTTCTAGTAATGACTAGAAGTAGTGAGAATTTTTAATATTATTACTAAATAATTGTTTTGTGTATGTCTACTTTGTAACTTTTTAGTGATTACCCTGGTCAACCAAAGAAGAAGAGGAAGGAAGATAAGGAAGCCATGATGAATGAAATGGATACATCAGATGAGGAAAATATGGAACTAAATGGTAATGTTAACAGTTCTCCAGTTTTCGTATGTATTAAATAAGTGCCAGTGTTTATAAGTATTTTTGTGCTGTTGCTTTCGCTGTGATGGTAGCAATGATGTAGAATAATGTATTTTTAGGAATATAAAATCTATTAGAATATTAATACAAAAATAACATGAAATGAATTAATTTTTAAGTAACTTTTAAAAGTATGCAGTACCAGTGTATGTGCAGTACCCATGTTGTTTTTGTTGTACGTTTTGTATAGTTACCTTTAAATGAATGAATATTTTTACGTCAGCTAGGAATTCATACAAACGTTTTTTAACAAAAGAAAATTTATTATTTGAAATTTTATGTGATAAGCAACATCATTAATGTTGTATCAATTTCATTCGCATTTTGATTGGTTTATAAAGTTTAGTGTGTTTATGTAGCCTATCTTTTGTAACATGAATTACGTTCTTTGAATATACAGTAGCTTATAGTGGTAGTATCATTAATTTTAAAGTTCAAGGCTAATAAGTGTATTAGATATCAACTCGGGTAGAAAGTAAATAGTACAAGTTTTTATTTTATTATCATACTCTTATTTTTATTTTGTTTTCTTATCTTCTCAAAGACATGATACTCACTAGGCTGGAAATAATGCCATTGTGTGTCAATTGTTTGTAATTCGTAACAATCATAATAGCAATAATAATAATAATAGTAGTAGTAACGACGGGAATGAGAAATAATTGTTCATTGTTTTAAGAATACTTTGTTATATCGCTCAGACGTATTTTATTACTTTTCTCATCCTGACATGCATGTTGCTTATATAATATATTGTTATTACAATTCGTTGACCTTTTGATACATATAATGTAGGGGCTGTTATAAATGTGGCTTGAATCATTTATGAAAATCAATTAAATAAAAACATAACACACGTACGCACGTAAACTAACAAAATCTTGAAAGTAGACTGACAGAAGTATTTTTTTATATTGTATATTATTCAGTATTCAAAATATAACACATCTTTACTTTAACATATACACATAAAGTCTATGCTTTAATTAATAGTACATTGTATTATTTGCTTTGAGCTTTTAAACAGGCAACATATTTCAATTTAAACTAGTTTAAGAGTCAAATAATTGCAATAATTAGAGTAGACTGTAAAATTTTAGATGAAGCAAAACCTCACTACCTATGCAATGATGTCATTGATAGTAACACGTGGTTTTTTAATTGCATAAATACATTCATAGATCATAGATATGTATGTACATCTTCACAGAGCAACCGTTTCTTACATACTTTTAAGCTATTATTTCATTAAAATGGCGTGTTCATGTGTTGAAACATGGAAAAAAGCAAACATACCTAGTATTATACCAACATATATTAGAATATAAAATGAGTAATAAGGAATAAGGATAAATTATCTCACAGAATTTGGATTTTTAAAGTGCCTTGTTTAAAGTACAAAGTGTAAAGATGTTTAAACTACATTCGGAAGTTGACCATTAATATTTAACTACGATTAGTTTTGTTGGTATTAATTAATGACACGTTTTTTTATGTTTATGAACAAAGTAATAACTTGGAAATTTGCACCCACATTTTTTACATGGAAAAAATTGTACATTAAGGTCTTTAGTTTTGGCTCTGTTCTCTGGAGCGAAGTGATAAGTGCATACCATTGCGGAAGTGTTGACATTTGTCCCCGTAATGTCTACGGAAACTGGATTTAAATGTCTCTTTTTATGCTTTTGGTAACAGAATAAACTTTTGAAACTTTGATTGCAGTAGATACAGACATAAGTTTTTGTCATGGCTGAATTTCGGCAATCTGGCTCATTGTTGTCATCACCTATAAGACCGCTAGTTTTACTTGCTGTAGTAGAACTGGATGGTTCATCTTGATGCTCAACTGTTAGAGCAAAATTTGGATTTGATATTCTTTCAAAGCGAACAGGGCCATCACAACACGCAACGTCAATGATTGCAGCCATTTGACCACTTCCATTTTCTATCGTGGTTGCTGCTGCTGCTTTATTATTTCCGTCACAGTTTTCGATTCCTCGAGCAGTAAATTGGCAATCTTGTGGTCTGAAAAAAAAGATAGTCCTCCTAATAATTTAAAATAAGGTACATAGTATATCAGAGCAATTGTTTGAAAAGCAAAAAGAACGTAGAATATATTGCCGATTTTGGATTTTAAATTCAAACCTTGAAATATTAGGTACCATGTATGTTATTGTTATTTGATTCATTAAATGAATGCAAGCTAGATTAAAATAGGAGCTATGTTGGCTATCAATACTTTTGTACGTGTGAATTTAACGTTTAAAATCATAATATAGTAATACTGTGTGCCAATTTTTTATATTAAATCAAACCTTTGCGAAAGACAACTTCCATACTTTTTTTTAATTGGGGAACTAATGGTGCCCGTGTCACATTTTCTCCAAATTAATTTTTTAGATGAGCTTTGGTTACGGTAATTACATTCAGAATTACAGTATTCATCTTTAGGGGTAGTGTGTTCTAGAGTTGAATTATTTTCTTGTCGTCGAGAAGGGGAAGGTGATGGTACTTGTTGTTGGTGAGCATTTGAAGAATTTCCATATGACGGCCATAGGTTTTGATACCAAATTATTGACCATGGTGGTCTAGGTATCGGCCTCACAATAGAAATATTATTGCTTGTATCGGTCTTACAATCAGTGTCACTTTCACTTGAAGACCTGGATTTAACAGACAAATCAATTGCTGACTCTGTCGTCATTATTATATTTTAAAAGTAATCGCCTTTTATCGCTTATCTAGGAGAACGAGATGCACACAACTGAGTATTTATTCGCTTTGTTGCACTTGTTACTTTACTTACTATACACCTTTTTATATGTATTGTTCATTGATCGAAGGAATAAGATGAAAGATTGATTAGAAAGTATAAGGTAATGATTCCTTTTACCTTTTATTACATTTTTCCAAATAATACGGTTAATTCACAATTTTTAATACATGGAAAACGACACCTTTTTGGTGGATACAAGTTGAAAGAGTAAGAAGCATTTATTTATGTTACAATGAATGACTGTAGGAGAAAAAATGAGGAGCCCGACTTAACTCGTAGATTTATTGGGATAGACTGAATACAAAAGTAGTATGGGGCACAGCTTATACAAGAGCGTCCTATTCGACGATTTATTCCACCATGTATGTACTTGTGTTGATAGTTTGGAAAGTATACATGAGCAAGGGTCTGACTCTTTCTCCTTTCGCTCCCTCTCTATCCCTCTTTATTTGAAGGCTTTCTCTCTTTCTCTTTTGAAATTATGGAATGGCTTTTAATAAGCGAGTCGTACAAGTTCCCATATCAGTTTGATGGCACTCCTGAGGGAATTCCTCCAAAACTCACTGGGTTTTGTTTACTTTCCACAACTCTTTACCCGGCGTTTCACTACTCCCATTTACTGGCATAATATGGAAAGGAAAGGAGAGAGTGAGTGAGATAGTAGTACATAGACTTCTTATTACTCTTCATGTACCTAAAATGCCTTCAAATCGTTTTCACAATCGACATCATTGTCTTGCTTCTTTCGTTTTTCGTGGTTAAAGTTAAATGCATGTATGTATATGTATACATGTTATATGCAACTAGTCTCTCAATCTTACAAAGTAATAACACTGGAGATGCACATAGGATACATTCCACGTTATCAACGGTTATATGGTTTTTTCACTTTTCACTTAATTTAGGCTTTTTTTTATCTATTTTGAAAAGGAAATCTTAAATCATGTGTATGAAGAAGAATAAAGAAATAAATCCAAAGCTTGGCTTTTCATTTCACTAAAATCATGAACGGGAGCTAGTAGCATCCTGTTTTTTGTCAAAAAAAAGTTCCAAATTCTAAGTTGCAAAGTATATGACACATGTACAAGCATTCGTTTCAGAAAGTTGAATTTTCCGAACTTCGAATGAGCGTCAATCAAAATACCAAGTTAACGTATTCAGCTCGTGTATGTATGTTATCAGGAGGGCATGTCCACATTATATATGTTTTTTCCAATTTTGTGACACAGTAGTAAATACTAAGCAAGTGTGCCTTTTATGTTTTCCAATCAAACGCCAATTATTCGAGTAGTCGTCGCAATTTCGAATGCAGATTCAATATTTGAATCGTTTGAACTTTTGTTTCGATCTCGTTTAATTTTGCTTTCCAGTGAAACTACTTAACATCACATATATACATATAATATGCGTACATTATATACGTATCCAAAATTTTTGTGGATTCTTTAAGAACTTTCGAAATATATTACTTGTTATAATATGAAGTTTGAAGTATCCGTATACGAGTTGAATTGCTATTTGTTTGTTCTGATTAATCTTCGTGAAGAAGTATGTGTGTAAACATGGATAGGCAGAAATATGATGTACATTTTACATACGCAGGACCAAAATTGAAATGATATTAAATAGTTAGGAGTCACAATATGTTATTCTTCAACAGCTCATAGGTATGTATATATGTATATAAATGTTACATGTATTAGTATTTTCAATCAAAATTATATAAGAGCAGGAATTATGTTTGACATCTGTAATATGATGTAATATGTACAATACATGTACAGGTATATGCATATACATGTATGTATTACTTGAACAGAGACAGAGGGCGATGAAAATTGAATTGCCTCAGATTACTGTAAAAAGATTTTAATTGGAATGGTGAACTATTAATTTAATTATATTTACTGATGGGAAAAAGCGAATCAGAATAAGCATTATGTATTTTTCGACAAGTGTGTGTTGGATTGTAATTAGCGTAAGAGTCTTTCTTTGATACAAACGAATTGTTCGAATGGAAGAGAAGGAGGGAGAGAGAAGAGTCAATATTTGCTGAAAAACATGGAACAAAATCTAGTGCCGTGTACAGATGTAATAATATATACATCAGCTATGTACTGTATACTAGCTATTACAGCAGGCAGTGTTTCTGTACATCATCATATGTACAATGAAGATATAAAGATGACTACTGAATGCATATACATGTATAATGTATATGCATTTGGATCTTTTACTTATGACTGGCGACCAAACGATTTCCCCTCAATATAGTGTATTACTAGAAAGACACCCGCGACTTTGTGCGGTATACGTCTTTCTTTGTGTATTAGTTAGTTAAAATGTGGAAAGATGAAATGTTCTAAACATGGAAACAAACTGAGCGTCACTCGCCATAGTGAAGGTTGGAACCCCCAGTAAAAAAAGGGTTTGTAAACTATGCGGGCACAATGTAAGTGTGCGTTACCAAGCCATGGTCTCATCATACATGAGCGCCGTAGTGCCTAATAACCTCTCCAAAGGCTAGCTTTTTGTGATTTTTTACAATTTATTTGTAATGAGGGCAAGTTTCATATTCTGTATTAATCTGCTGGGCGTCTAAATATAGCATGTATAAAAAGAACGTTTTAGGATTTAGGATTCGTCTCGAAACGGATTTTCCGCATGATCTCTTTTCGGGGCTCTAGGATGGTGTCGGCACGGACTGACAGAGATCCTTAGTCTAATACATAAAGAAAATGATACAACTTGAAGAATAGTCAGGAGAACGATTTTTTTTTCTTTCGGCTTGTTGGTTTGTACTACATGTATATAAACGTTGTTTAGTATCCACTAATAATATTATACTGTGTTGACTTACACATGATAAATGCTTACACAACTTAGGTCCTCTTGTAAATTTTGTCTAGATTTCCATGAGATTCGTTTGTGTTTCAGCCCTTTGATCACTGGAAAATACTCTTGATATTTAAATGATGAGCTGGATACACATATAATTTTTGTTACATGTAATCTAAATCAAGGGCACATATTAGTTTATGGTTTATGATCTCCATCTTCTCCATCCCTCGCTTGCTTTTTAATGTCTATCGAGTTATGAAAATTGTGCCATGTACCTTAAATAAAGTTGTGATCAAGTATTGCATTTTTATGTTTTTTTTTATTTTTGATGGAATCAAACATTTAGTAAAAAGACCTATTGTGTAAATATTAATAAAATCTTCCATGTAGGTACGTACACCATCTTTACTCACGTGATTCAAAGTAAAGTTGTATGTAAATAGGAAAATATTAGACTTTTTAATAATGTCCGCTGAAAATATGGTAATGTATGCATCGATTCGAATATCTTACATTATATGGAAAGAGTACAATCTCTAGGGTATTAGAAATGCTACTTAAACGGAGGGGATCGAAAACTGAGAATATTATCAAAAATAAAAAGTATTTTTTAAATACCTAAATGTTTGGACACATTATTGCCAGTAAGTGTGTAACTCCGTTTTCAAAGCAGAAACCTACTCTTGCTTCTTGATTACTTAGAAACAAAAGGAGAACATTTCGTTAATATTTTAAAAGGAAATGGAAATGGAAAGAAATGATAAAAGTAAAACTTCAAAACTGATGCTCATAAAGTAGATAGTAGATGTATTGATAGTGGTTGTCATCACTGTCATGGCTTGTTAGTTACCGTCCACCTTTTACACATTATGTATTTCCTTTGTATCCATGCATGTTTTGTTGAATACTAAAACAGAAATACTTAAGTACTATCCATCGAAGTGCAGTCAAACTGTAAATAGGTACATTTTTGAAGATACATCATCGTAAGTACTTGCGTGTTTCAATCAGAATTCGACCACGTAGTCACGCGTTGCATAAATTTTGTACAGCTTATTGTTCTGTGTACACTATATACACATGAGTAGTTTGCACATTACTATCAACTGGTCACAAAGTTTCATCAACATGTTAAAATTTTGATTCAATTACAGTTATTTGTCAGCAAATAAATCGATTTTGTGAATAAGCACAGGCATATTTCTTGTTAGGTATGAAAATATGCAGTAGCGAGAGCGGTCGTGCAAAAACATGCAATATCAATATCTAGAAAAGATAGTATTAGGGGATTATATCCTTAAAAATGAAAATGAGCTTGACCTCCTGTTAAAACAAAGCCAGTTAAATAGTAAAATCGTAATATGTGTGTTCATTGTAAGTATGAGTAAAATAGACAACGGAGTAGTAAGTGAGTAATGGCACGAAATTACATAATTTGAATAATTTAATTTGAATGTATTATGATTCGTATAGACTACATATAGTTGTATAATTGCTGACTTCATAGTAGTTGTAAGTGGATATTGAGTTATTATTATATTAAATATTATTCATTAATCCCCACGTTCACAGGTTAAAAAAGACGAGTCTAACGAATAGAATACGTCTGTGTTTTGTGTCCCTATCACTAGATTTCTTATGTATCATACTTTTGAATGAATAATGTAGAATGTTTTTTTATTCTGTTTTGTAATTAAAACAAACAAATAGTGCTCAATGTTGATTCCGTTTTCCGTTAATTCGAATATTATTCAGTTTCGTAAATATCAATAGTGTAGAATATCTTCATGGTATCTTTATTGTGTATTGTGGGTAATGGTATGGAGCTTAGAAAAAGGAAGCTTAAAATATGCATATGGCAGATATAATATATTTGCTAGTAACACTTTAGCGTTGTAGCGCCAGCAGTTTTTACCCTCGCTTGTCTTTCATAGGCCTGTGTAATACATATTACATATGTATGCATTGATAGTACGATGCCAACGCACGCAAACTGGAGAACCTACCTTGTATGTGCATACGAAGGGTTTTATTCTTTAGAATGTCTTATACTATCGCTGATAGTCTATCAGTACGTATGTATAATATATATTTAGTATGCCATGTACGATGTACGCATATTCGATATGCATGTGTTAGATTAGATCAGGGGTGTAGATGTGAGTACATATGTCATAATGTGTAATAACATTGTTTTGCACGAAGGAATACGGGGAATTCATTATAATTGTCATTTACTTGCCATGTTATGTTAATATCTTGCACTTTTCGTATCGTACATACACACATGTGGATATTAATACAGCATGGTGTATTTTTTCTCCCATTATAACGTCATGTTAGAATTCGAAACTACATATAGATATTTTAATAAACATAACACAATCATGTGTATATGTGAGCGTATATATGTGTACTTACGTTATATCAAGAAATAATATTTGCTACCGACTGATGCCTCAGAGGAGTCACTTTCATTCCAAACCATTTACATATTTTCTTTGTGTCTCAAGGTACAGTTTTAATTAAGCGGAGGCAATGTAGACGAATATATCTTACTTTTGCCTCCTTCTCTCCCGGTTTCTGCTGTTTTTCTTTATTGGATGTCACATCCTGAATTGAAAAGCGGTTGTTAATGTGATGAAATATCATTTATTCATCAAGCAGAAGCTCGTATTATTTTAGAACCTTTCAGTCACCGTTCTAGACTGAGCAGCTAGCTATGTCCAGAAAGTATTCTTATACATTATGTACTCATATTCATTGCAAGGCGGAATATATAATAGTGGTGGTGTATGTGCTATGTTTGTATTAGTTTGTATAAGTTCTTGTGTGTCATTTTTATGCTTTACAATTAAACAGAAAGAAAGAAACAGATATTCTTCTTTCACTTCTTAAAATGATTGAAACGCTCGCCAGTCTTTTGCTTTAATTTTAAATCTTAAATAGATGAATAGTGTGATTATGGTGATGGCAAAGAAGACATGCATTAATAAGCCTAAGTAGATAGCAGATCTTAGAAGTAAGACTCCATATTGTTTTAATAACTAAGCATGACTACATTTGTTTGTATAGTAAGTAGTAAGTATGCTGTATATACATTGCGGAATGCTAATTTTCAAATGTACGCTTTACTCATTATCAAGTAAAGAAAATGGAAGAAAAGCTGTGGTTTAGTTAAAAATATTTTTGCAAAATACAAAGGAGAAATTAAGGCATTTTTGCAATCAGAAAATACATGCGTTATTGTGCAAAGTTTTACTCATCGTTTGTATTTTTTCTTTCAACATTGAGCTTCTTAAATTTCAAAATTGCTTTTGCTAAAGTACATCAGTGCAGTAATAAAACACAACGACAGCTTGCTACTTTTATATGTAGTGTGTCTGTAGTCGTTTAAAAAATCAAGTAATATCGTGCTAATTAATTATTTACAATTTTGGTAATATGTATACTATGTACATATATATATATTTATACGTGTATAAGGTGTGCGTATTAATTGAAGTTATTTATGCATATGCAGCATATAGCTAATGTAATATGTAATTCATGTGATTAAGTTAATTAATCATACCTATGTATATATTATATATTTATATATATATATATATAGAGAGAGAGATATATGAGGGAGAGCAAAAGTTGTCAATAACCTTAATTTGATTGATTTCATTTCAGGAGATAAAGGAGGTCCTCACCAGTGTATAGTTTGTAAGACGAATTTAGAGTCTTATTTACAATCGCGCCCCGTCGTACGGTCACAGGCAATGCAGTACGGATTAAATGAAGAAGATATTCAGGCTGGGGACCGGGTTTGTACCTCATGTAGGTGTAAAGCTGTACGACGACGTTATAAACCGAGCCAATGTCCCATCCCCACATGCCCAGCTCGTAGAGCGAGAGTCAAACGATTAAGACCGTTCCCCCCGAAATGGGCAGAACTTAGTGACGAGACCCGGGAAGCTATTTGTGCTAAATATCGTAAGCAAAACACGTCTTCTCAATGCCTTTTGAACATATCTACTTATAGTCTATGGAACTATGATTTCTTGCAGCCACATGTTTTCATCATATATGTAAAAAGCTAGCTGTGAATACAAATGAATGTGTCTTTATTTAGTGTAGGTATGTATGGTACATTCTGTATTGATTCTGTGTTCTGTAGTTTAAAAAAAATCGTAATTATGTAACTTAACTTTTAATCCATGCTTATTTATGTAGAAATTCCACCTAACGTTACGAAATGCTGTACGGCTTGTTTTAATCGTATAACAAGACGGCTAAACCCGAATACTAGCTTAGACACCCCAGATGACCCAGGATCCGACACAACACGTTGGACAGATGAAGAAATTGATACAATTAAGAAAGCCCTTTCTGAGGTGAGTGACACTTTTATAAAATGGACTCTGCCATCATTCATTACGCAAACATTATAGTCATAATGTTGACGTTTTAGTTTCTTTATCATGAATATTTAAAATTCGAAAGAATTCATGGAATTTGTAGTTGGATTCTTGTACGTAAAATAGAAATGTCTTGCACACTCATACGTGACTCACTTTACACTTTTGGAATCTTACAAGACACATAATAAGTTAATTAAATATTGCAAAAGTTTCCAAAGAAATTCGTTATCTCGAATTCCAAAAATTTACAGTTCAAGTCTTTGCATAACCTCTCTTATATTCAGATCAATAGAATTTTGCTCAAACAAATTAAATGAGTAAAATCCGCTAGGAATGTAAAATGTTTTTTTTTTCATCTTTCTTAAGGTTATGCGTTAATTCATATCTTGTAAAAATTTACATGCACGAGGTATATAATATTCTGAACTTTTTTGTACTCATTTCGACAGCTTGGTACAGATTGGCGCAAGCTTTCAGAGCGTATTAGCACAAAATCGGATTTACAGTGCAGAAATTTTTATTTCAACTTTCGGAAAAAGTATGGACTAGAGACACTTGTTCAAGAGTTCAAAAAGGTAACAGTACAGACGTTTATTAAATTAAAAAGTCATGAATTGAATTGTTGGTCACATTATGTATGCATAATGTTATTATTAGTATAAAGTATAATAGTCAACATACAGTATTGGTGGCTTTTTGCCTATAATATACTGTATGTTTTGATTGTACATTTTAAGCGATAATCACAATGATGTATAAAATACAATATGTAGTATTTGATTTTAAATGATAGTTGAATTGTATTCGTCACTACCTCTGAGTGTTAAAATATAGTGTTATAGCCTTCATTCAAAATAAAATACATGTGTAATGTGTAAGTAAAATAATTCATTTACACTTTCTGTTTTATTCCTGTGTTTAGAGCAAAGGTGGTGATGTACCTACGTTAACGTAAGTATAATAGAATCTATACGAGAATACTTCATAGTTATTACTTATAACTCATGCAGATTATGAGACACTCATAATTATAATGCATGTTATTTTTGTAATGTATTTATAGAGATGAAGAGGAGTCTGGTTCAACGACTCACGATGAAGATAACAATATAATTCAACAATCGAATCAACCAAAGCAGCGAAACGTTGGAAGTGCAATCAGAAATTCGTCATCAACATCTTCATGTGATGAAGGGGTAAATCCACCTCAAGATCAACCCCGTGTTAATTTAGAAAAGAAAGATGATTACGATTCTTCAGCAACAGTACGATTTTTGTTTACTAAATTACATTTTTGTTACCTTTATGTTAGATTCTTATTACATAATTATTTTAATGTGTTAAAAGCTGTTTAAAAGATAATAATGTTAAACATGGTAATTATTGTAATCCTATCATCATTCAGGTAAGTGCGGAGGAAGGTGGTCCCAATGAATCTGAAAAGCCTCAGTTAGTAGAGGAGATGAAAACTTTACCAAATCATCCTGATGCTCCACTTCAACTAGTTACAATACGTTCTAATCATACAATAATTCAAACACCACCACCACCAAATATTTCCAGCCAGCAACAGCAACAGTCTCATTTTCAGTCTCATATTTCTCATCACCAAGGGCATCAGCAACATCCATTACATCATCAAAACCCTCATATTGCAGCAGGATTAGTTATGACATCGTCTCAATCATCTCATCATCCTGTCGCATCTCACCATTCATCCGGTGCACCTACAATGTCTTTACATAGAGGACCTTCTCCACATACTGGGCCACAACATCTTAGTCACCAAGGTAAAGTATTAGGGTATTTTTATTTTATTTTATTACCTGTAGAATAAATAATTAAAAATTGGCTTTAATTTGTATAGTAGGCATGTCTAACAGTCACCAGCAGCAACAATATCATTCAGGAAGCCCTCATCACCCCCAAGGTCAAGGAATGTCTCAGCATGGTCAGCAATTAGGTAGTCATCATCTTCACCAACAGTCGCAGCAGTCAAATTCTAGCCTTCATCACTCAGCTCATCCAGGTATGCATACAATATAAAAGGGGAAATATGTTTTATTTTTTACATACTGAAGTTTTTAAGGCACTTTATAATATTATTGTAATATGTATGTATTTATTATAATACATGAAAGGCAGATTAAAATCAGTAAACACTTGTAATGATGGTTGCCATAATGTTTTTCAGGGAGGTATTCAAGTCCAGAGAGCAATGATACAAATGAAGTATTGAGTGTAAACGATATACTGTCCAAAACAATTGAAAGGCAACTTGGAAAGAATCCTGTGCCCAGAAATACCCAAAATCAAACAAGTCAAGTAAGGTTTTTTTTGAAAATTTTTTTCACTGTAGGTTTCTATTTTTCGTTTTAAGCGATAATCACAATGATGTATAAAGTACAATATTTAGTTTTTGATTTTACATGATAGTTGAATTGTATTCGTCACTACCTCTGAGTGTTTAAAGTTTTTAAGATAAAGAATCTTATCAGTAATAATACCTTTTCAGTCTTTTCACCCTCATTCAAAATATCGATCTATTTATTATTTTGCTTTTTATTAATTTTTTAGGGTGGAATGCATCCAGGACCGAGTATATCTCCTACAATCACATCCATTCTGTAAGTCTAAAAATAAGACATTAAGTCTAGCTAACAGTATATAAAAGAATATGTATGTGTATTGTGTATCACCGTTAGGTAGATTATTCACTCGCATACTATGGTTGAATGAAGCATGAATGTACTTTCATAAATAATGAAATTGAGTTATTAGTATTTCTACATAAACAATAATTGCTCTGTATTACAGCAAAAGTCAAGATCGTTCCCATCTTCCACCTCCTGGACAACATTTGGTGATAGCATCTCAAGCTTCTCAAAATCATCCAGCAACATCACCACAGCATGGAGTGCAACAACAGTCACAAGTCTCGATTATGCCTGTGTCTTCTCCACATTTTCAACCTCACCCAATGTATAGTTATGGAAATAAAGTGGATATGCGAGGAATACCTACTCATCACATTGTGGGTAGAGACGGTGCAATTTCAATGATGCAAGTACAACATCCATCCATTCAACAACAGCAACAACAGCAGCAGCAACAACAACAACAACAGCAATCTCAACATGATTGTGACCAAACTCTAGATTTGAGCATGAAAAAACGATCTCTGTCACCACATTCTGCTGGACCTCAAAGAAATCAAAATTCCGGTCCTCCTCCTGCTCATCAACCATTAGATTTCACTCCTTCACGACAAGATGATTATTATCAAAAGTTTTCACAAGCTAATCGAGCTCGACCACAATCCATGCAAGGTCAACAGCAGCAACAACAACAACAGCTTGCTTCGTCAAAATCAGTAGTATCTAAATCAAATCATCTTCCTCCACCACTTTTAACTACCACTACCAAGCCACCAAATTTGTCCCCGATGAAGGACGGTTCGATAACGGTATATAATTTTTCTTAAATTCTTATTGATTAAAAGGGTATTTGTGATACGATTTATTTGTGCATACTGGATATAGTACGAAATACAAATAAAACGTTAAAAATGAGCAAAAAAATAAAAATAAACTCAATATGATTTTAATGTAAAGTAAAATTCGTATAATATGTGCATCTAGGCTGGAACTCCTCTTCATCATCCTGGAATGAGATTTCCGGAACCAAATTCTAACTTCTCTCACGGGCAACATCGACCTACTAACATTCGTGGAATGTATCCACAACCAATGCCAACAACAAAATACGAAGGTCTCTTACGTCCAGGCTCTAAAGAGGGCTCAATCACACAGGGAACGCCACTCGAAAAAGGTAGGGGCAAGGAGGCAATGCAAGCTCCTTATAATATGTATGAGAGACCCGAATACTACAAGAGAATGTCACCCGCTTCTGCCCCATACTATCATGGTTAGATTAATATTCAACAAACATTACAAACAAACAAACAAACAGGAATGTTGTCTACATGTTATGTGTCGTTTTTTTTCTACTTTATTATGTCACGTTATTATTGAATTACAAATTAAATTATTGTTTATATTGTACCCTTCAACATGTTATACTTTTTTTTACACTACGAGTGTGTTAAGTTTGAAAATTTGTACGTATTCCATGTGTATAAATGCATGTCGTTAGGTCATAATACAAATCTTGGAGCTAATCCGACAGTACAAAAGTCGCACCATGTGGTATCACATGATGTATCTTGTGGCCGACTGATACAGAATTTTGCTTGTTCAGAATTTGTAATTTCCAGCTTTAAGTTGCGACTTTTGAAATGTTGAAAAAGCCTTCAAATATATGTATTATTTACTTTTATATCGTACTAACGATGTGTACATGTCCATACAAAAAATAGTTTATTCGATGTTTTCACTATTATCAGTTTTTGTCGGTTCGTGTTTCTTTGAGAAAACGATTTATGTATTTAGTTAATATTATTATTTTTATTATAATATGTGTATAGTACGAAATCATTGTACGTAATTATATGAAAATGTAGACTTGTATTAAATTGCGAAATGTTTGTATTTTGTGTTAAAAGGTTCACCTTCATCATACTATGGACAAAGACCACCACCGTCTTCAGGACAGGGACAACAACAAAGGGCATCTCCGCCTCCACCTGGTGCTCCCCCATCGTCTGCATTTGCTTTAGAGTAAGTATTTAAGAAAAACAAAAAATAAATCTTAATTGCTTTGTATAACACACACTTACTGTCACATATGCTTATAATTTCAAATGTAAACTGATATTATTTTTTTGGTTTTCGATTTAAAAATATTTATATATAATATGGTATGTTTTGTATAATCTTTCTTTGAATAGTCAACATAACAATTCAAGACAAATTATAATAAACGATTTTTACACTTCACAACAAATGTTGACTCCTGCGCCGGGTCATCGTGGCTCCGAGCAAGTCAGTGAAAAGAAGTACTCTCAAATGCAGCAACCACCTCATCCACCACAATCTCCCCAAAACTCTATTCAACAGCAGCAACAGTCACGAGGCGTAGACCCAAATAAGCGTAATATACCACCAGTATCGGCTTCTCCTTCTGGACCCGTGTATGTTATACCACGTCACGAATCATATAACAGAGATATTAGACAATCAACACCCCCACCATCTCATCAGCAGCAACAACAACAAGTAAATTCTATTTATAACAAAAAACAATAGTTTCAAACGACATACATATTATAATAGACAGTAAAATATTTTATTATTAAGAATAGTATATTATTACCTGCTCAAGAATCTGTACAATATTACAAAGTCTTCTATTGTATAATAATGTCTTCATCATTGCCCACAATTACTCAGTATCTTAATATATTTTTACAGGTACCAGCCAGACAAGGAGTTATTCATCGTGCTAATGCTCACCGTAAGTACTCTTTTATGCACAAGCGTGATAAGATATAGACTTTCATATTGAGTTAAGATTAATTTTTTTTTTTTAAGTTTAAAAGGCAATTAGAATGATGATAAAAATGACTCTCAGTGACTGAGACCAGTTTAAGCACGTGAACATACTTGAATGTCCAACTTTTTC
The DNA here is from genome assembly GCA_034698285.1 of Sminthurinus bimaculatus. Taxonomy (NCBI): domain Eukaryota; kingdom Metazoa; phylum Arthropoda; class Collembola; order Symphypleona; family Katiannidae; genus Sminthurinus; species Sminthurinus bimaculatus. Next base: position 16,544 of record JAQIVE010000440.1, read on the forward strand.
CAAAAGAAAAAGTACGGAAACGTTTCTGTTCCCATTGTTTAGAGTCCGAAAGGGCTGAACCCACTAAAACAATGAGTTGGCTAAACTGGTCTTGCTGTAGTTTGGAGAGACGTCTGACTATGTACTTCCTATACAAAAATATATTTGCTGCGAGTGTTTTAGAAAACGTTTAAATCCATTTTTTTTAAGTTTTAGATTTGGTTAATTATGAAGCGTTTAGGAATAAGACAAACGAGCATAATAATAATAATTGTGTTTCTCCATCTTTACTTGTTCAAGGTTCGGTGGTTAAAGTAGAGCCAAATAGATATCCGCCACATGATGCATTCGCTTCTTTAGGTAAAATAAAATATGAAATATAATTGTTTGTTTTCGTGAAATTCTGTTACAAGCACCACGAGAATAATTCGATTTGATGTGAATATACGTTTACAACTCTCTTGTTGTCTGTCATAGTTGATGTTGCTGCTGCACAACCAAGTTTACCTGTTCCAAAAGATGAACGTCGTGTGGGTTTACCAAGAGGTAAGTGGTCATATGAAATTTCATTAACCCTTAAATGACTTTTGGTATATAAAAACGTATCCGCATTTTCATTGGCGTGATTGTGAAAGTTATGTAAAACATTTTGTGTTTTGTATATCAATTAGTTGATATGGCTGTACGTGAAGGTCTTTGTAAGAGTATGGCGGAAATGGAGCGTAATAGAATAACTTCATCCCAGCCACCTCCACCTCAACATCAACTTCCGCCCCAAATTTATAGACCATCACCACCAAGTCAACCAAATGATTTACCTAGGTATTTTAGTATAAAACGTCCTTTTTGTAATATTTTTATACAAGTACAATTTATAAGTTGTTGTACTGTATAGTAAGTACATGATGGATGGTCCTTTTTTTTAGAAACCGGAAAGATATGATGGACAGTAATAGATTTGGTAATCGAGAAACTCCCGACGCAACTTTAACAGCAGGTTGGTCTTTTATAATTTTAAAAAACACAAACTGGGCACGCTTAAGTCTTTCAAAGTCATTAGTTCATTGCGTAAGTACAAATCATTTAAAATTTTGAACTTCATTTTCCTCTGTATAGCATCATTGATTGATGCAATAATTACGCACCAAATCAATCAGCCATCTCCCCATGATCGACAATCACCAGCACCCGCACCGAGAACTGGTGACCGTCTTTTCCAAAGCCTTTGTCAACCAAATCGTCAGCAACAACAACAGCAGCAGCAGCAACAACAACAACAACAGAAGCAACAAATGCATGGAAATTCAATGGTTAATTTCGTAAGAATTAATTCCTTAAATAAAAAAACTATGACATTGTCTAAAATTGCAAGCCAAATGATCATGGCAAATTTTGCTCATTCACAGGGATCCTCTGGGGGAGAGCGGCCGGTTCAAATGTCAGTAAACTCATCAATGCAACAGCAGCATTCAAATAGTGGTCAACACATGGGCGTACCTCATCATGATGACATAAAACAAGAAGATTCCCGAATGGTAGACTATAAGAATCCACAAGGTAAAATAATCATATTTCTGGATGTATAATACTGACTGTATTAATGTAATATTTTTTGTTCCTCGTTTTTGTTATGTTTCTTCTGAATTCTTGTGGAAGTATGTCTTTGTTTTTATGTAAATGTGTCTTATCGTTAGTGTAGCGTTGTGCACAATATTTTGTTTGTATTTAGTGAGTATTTTATTAGTTATTTTATATATGTATTTGGTTATAGTATAAAGTTAACTTTTTCCCAAACTGTAGTCTGTTGGGGTGTTTTGGTGCTCTTTCTTGTGGTCGAGTTAATAGCAATAGTTTTTGTAATAATAATAATTATTATCATTGTGGTCTTGCAATATGTATTAAAATTGTGTGTTCTAGTTGTCCCTGTGTTAAAGTTCCATAGTTTTCCGTAGCCAATATATTCTTTTGTATAATAATGCGTAGCGTTTGATTAACATGATGTTATTAGTGGTAAAGAGGGTAATACTTTTCTCTAGTCTTGGTGTTTGTGTGTGGACTATGCGTATATATACTATGGCATGAGAGAGGTGTAGAAGCTTATAATGAGTTGGTTGGGATGATTTGGTATATTGTGTAGGAGGAACTTGGGGTGACCATATAGATCATATTATCAGCAAAGATTATGCTTCTGGGAAAGGTTCTACTAGTGGACAAGGAAGTGCTCAGCAACAGTCCGGACAGCAACATAACATGGATAGTAGGCAGTCATCTGTTGGGCCTCCTTCTCAGCACCAACCTCTACAAGCACCCAAACGCGAGGAAGACAATATGGGGCCATTTAATTGGAAGCTTCGACGGGCCCTTCAGCAGGAAAAGGAGCGAGAATACGTAAGCATTTTTAATTGTCAATTGAAATTTTGAAGCATAAATTATTGTTAAAGTTTAGAGGGACAGAATTGTGGTTGTTTATAGTGATTTTTTGTATTGTAAAGAAAAGTATGTATGTATTTCATAGTTGGTCTCACAATGGGAATAAGAATATTTTTTCACTTGAATTCTTGAAACGTAATTTTAAATATATCGTAGATTATTTTGGAAACTACAGAAAAGAAATTTTAAATCTCTTTTAAAAGAATGATGACTTTTATAATAATAATAATAATTAAAATTTTAATCTTTTTTTATCAACAAAATAAATGAATAAAAGAATGAAAAGTTAACTTTACGACTTTGTGGAAATTTCACAAAGTAATAATAATCTAAAAATTCAAGAGTATTGGTTTTGGCTTTTCCAATTTAACTTGTTAAATGTTTTTGTTCACGTTATTGCAAAATAGAGTAAACTAACATGTCTTTTTTGGATTTGTTTCCATGTGTGATACTTGCAGCAACAGCAACAACAGCAGCAGCAGATAAATCATCCTGATGAACGTCACATAATTCGTGTGGTGCATGCAGAGGCTCAACAGCAACATCAGCGCCCGCCATCAAAAGAATTACAATATCCCCCGTGAGAAAATTAGGAATCGGAAATTAACTCAAACATTAAATTACACTCAATTAATATCAGTCAAAGAAAAGATCTTATGGGGGTCTTGATTACAGTGTCACCGAAGATGGGAGAGATATGTCCAACATGAAGTCCGAATCATCCCTTAAACTATCATCTTCAGCAGGAATGCCTCCTGGTCCTGGTGATTTTATTCCCAGAAGAACTGGTTCTCGTGAGGGAATATCACCATTGGATTATGTCAAAAATAAAATTATGGAAGTCATGAAAACAGAAAATTCAGATGATAAATCGGAGGATGGACCAAACAGTGGTGGTGGAGGAAGTGGTGGTGATCAGAATTCGTCAACTGGTTCAACTATGTTTTCTGGGGGTTCATCTAAAACTCCAGGAAGTAACGTAAGCATTCCATTTTGTAGTTTTCTACTGAAGCCTTAGTTATCCTCTTCCAGGTGGTGAAACTAGTCGTTCAGAAAGTTTAAATTAAAGAAGTAATTGATGAAGTTTGACAATTTGATATGAGCCAAGTTGAGGTGAAGCGATGTTATTTGCTGATGAAAATCGGTTTTACTGCTAGCGCATAAGTAAATGCTTTGCTAAAATTATGAATGATAATTTTTTCCGACGAGTAGTATTTACTGTTATGAAGAGGATATATCTATAGAAGCTGATAATTGAAGGGACAATTTGGGATAAATATTCTTGATTACAATATGTTTTTAATTATAATGGTATACCCTAGAATATTTTATTTGGACTTTCCTCCAGTACACGGCCGAATCACTGTAATTAATGCGGAATCTTTACAAGTAGATAAAGCGTAGACAGTAACTATAATATAATAATATAAGGAGATTTGAAAATGTACCGGAGTATTGTACAAAGTAAAAATGTTATCTAGTAAATCCATTATAATTTATTGTGTGTGTGTCATGTTATTATTTTTTTTATGCGTAAACATGTATTGGAAAGTTCAATATTAGTTCAAATTGGCATGCGATTCACTGTGCTTTTTTAAAATATTTCTTTTTTTTATTTTATGAAGTTTTATTCAGGATTAAAATTACTGATTTTGTTTCTGTGTTATTTGAAAGAGAATTCCTGGTTTATCTTTGCTGTTGAAATTGTGGCTTATTATCATTATCTTAATCTTAAAAGTATCACAAATTGATTTAATTATGCCGTTGTTTGGATTCCCCAGGACAATTGACTTGATGCATAAAGAAGTCAATGAAGAACTCTACGAAATGGGAAAATTACGGCATTTATGTAGATAACAATTATTTGCAAACCAAAAAATAGAAACCAAATTATGGTCGAGAATCATTTTATATACACACGTATTTCAACTGGCTTCTGTCATCAGGGTGACAAAACTTTCATGGACTTATTTGATGGTGTCACGAGATGGAATAAATCCCAGAAAATAAAAAAGGAGAAACCACTACGTAACTCAGGATGTTACATTTTTCAATCAGCATTCTCTACTACTGTTTTTATACATCTTCCCATTGCCCACTCTCCTTACCTTACTTTGAAAAAAAATACATAAAGTATAAACGCTAATGACTTTTTAATAAGATAAATCTATAAGTTAATATTTATACTATTATACTTGTTATTATAAATACATCGTTTTTTGTTTTGTTTTTTTTTTTGTATTTATAAAATTATTCTCCCCATCCCGTTTTACAATCAGAACACATAATTTCGAATTAAATGTGACCGTTGCATAATCTTCGACGAGACTAAAAAATTAAGAGAAGAAATAATAGTAGAAATAAGAAATAATTTATTGAAAGTATAAGTAATAGATTATAAACAATATTATTACTCTATATTATAGCTACATTAGTTTTTTCGGGGTGTGGCTCAAATAAAAAAATACCTTTAACTCTTAATTATATACGTAATATAGAAATATATATGTGCATATATACATATATAGATATGATAATGATAATACAAGAAATATACTTTTTTTCTAAAAAATAAAAATGAAACTGAATTTTAAAAAAATTTGCAAAAATAATAGATAATAGTGTTAATAATGTTTTTCTTTCTGTTTTGTTATGTAATAAAAATGACTATATAATATACAATATACATATATAATTAACAATATATAAAGCTGTAAATAATGTTATTGAAGTTTATGTACACATACAAAAGGTAGTAAAGAAAGAAATATTTAGCTCGAGGTACATAAAAATATAGGAATATTAATAAAATTTAATGTAATGTATGTAAAATATAGATATTATGATAATATATGAAATAATATAATATAATCGACATAAAAATGACTTTCCACGTGTGAAAGAAAAGGGGACATTTCTATTAAAATTTTCATCATCAAGTCAATCGTTATCGTCGTCAAGTAACATTTTTATTACATAATAATATAATATTGATAAAGTTCACAAAAGCACAAAAGAGATATAACAAAATTATGAATGTGTGAAGAAGGGCATCATCATACACTTTATAAAAAACAGGAACCCTGTCCCTTTTCCATGCCCCGTATAAGCAAGTGTAAAATTAAATAAATTTTATTGTCGACGCAGCAGTGTTATACTTAATGGTGATCCAGTGGTTTTCACTTGAAAAATAAATCTAAAAAAATAAGAAAAATATCTAAGAAACTAAGTAAATGAACCTAATATTAACATTAAACTCTAGCTAATCAATGAAGCAAGAAAGTAAGCATCATCGGACACTACTACTTGACCCTTTATTCATTGTTATTTCTACTATTACTACTAAACTACGATGACTAAAACTACACTATTATATTGCTTTGATGGGTCATATAATATATATTGTTGCATGTGTCGATATTCAGGTGATATACCTTTCAGAATAACTATTGTCTCCCTATATGTAAATTGTTTAACTGAATCAAAATAATATCTAACTTTGTTGTATCAAAAAGCAAACTTTCCTTGTTCTTTATTTGCATCCATTCTTTAAGCATGTATAAAGGGCACTTATTTATTTCTGATTAATGGTGATGTACGATGTACAGTCAGTTTATGCAGTTAAATACGTAATTCAAACGCAAAAAGAGATAAAACTGATGAAATACGAGTTTTAGCAGTATGTTAAGTTTAATACGAAATGCGAATTGAATAGAAAGTCGTCAAACTCTGTCATCGGGTTGCATAATATGCATAATATATTATTCTAACATTAGCATTTGGACTGGCATTTCAACGTTATGGGTCGAGAATATGACTCTGATATAAAAAGGAACAGCATATACACAAGCTGAGTAGAAGACATTTTATCATAATTTACATTGTTTATTTGAATTATCATTAAAATTCTCAATATGTATTTCCATATTTTACATGCAGTGTAAAATGTAAGTTGATAATATTAATAGAAAATTTGTCGAATTTCCTTCCTCTAAATAATGAATCTAAAAGTTACGTTATTCGAATTACTTAAATGAGTATATTTAGCCTTAGTTTACATTGTTAATTTAAATTATCATAATAATCTTAAATAATTAATATACATAGATAGGTGTACATGTGTAAAACTAAAATTATCTGCATACAAAAATCGATTTCTCCCTCTTCATGTTCTTCGAGAATTTAATTTTACTAAATACCGAGTTTTATTTAGAATTAAATGAGTCTAATAACATATTATATATTATATACATGCTTACCACGTCTATTTAAGTTATTGTTAGAACAACATGAATTTTTAATATAATATACATACACATGTGTAAAAGTAAAGGTATCTCCATAAAAAAAGTTATCATTATACTTCTACTTCTGGTTCCTCTATAACAACAAGTGATTCAGATGATGGATCTTGTACCTCTCCAGCTGGCCTACCGTCATAATCATGGTCAACCAATTGGCTTGGTGGTATAACAACTGTAGTAAAGGTAGAAGTAGACGCAGAGGGATCGTTAACGTCATCACTTGTCACATTACAATCTATAATACCTGGTAGGACTTCATTCGAAATCGACGAACTCTCATGCTTTACTTCAACTTCTTTGTCTACTTCCATTTTTTCGTCGTTCTCCTGTAGTTGCTCTTCTTCTTCTTCCTTTTCCCTTTCTTCGTCAGCTTCTTTTTCTTCTTCCTCCTTTACAACCACCTTGGGCGATGGCGGCTCCTCACTTGGCTCAGGAGCTTTACGCTTTCGGGACTTTCCGCCGCCTCTGGTTGTAATTTTTTTCGGAGACGCTTTGGAAGTACGACTTGGCCCACTATTTCTTTTCCTTCTTGCAGGTACTGCTCCCCCTACCCCTCTACCCCTTCTTCTTCCGCGGTTGCTAGTAGTAGCTTTAGAATTTTTTGCGGTTTCATTAAATGAACTTTCTTCGTCTTCTTCTAACAATTTCATTTTTAATGTTTTGAGTTTCTTTCTTGGTCTTGATTTCCTAGAGGATGCCAAATCTTCCTCTTCATTATCATTATTATTGTTGCCCTCTGTACGCAATTCTTTATCACTATCTGACATTTTGGTATCTGGATCTTCTGGGGGTAAAGAAGCTTCTCTGGCTTCTTTTTTAATACTTAATACTTCATCATCATCTTCCTCCCCATCACTTCTAGACCTTTTTCGCTTCTCATTTTTGCTTCCCGTGGTATCCGGTACAGGAACGGAAATCAATTTACCTTCACATCCGATTTCTGATACTACCATTTTCACACACCCAATTTGGATACGCGTTGATTCATATAATTTTGCTCCACCTTCCCAAACATTCTTTTGATTGCAGTAAAGGCGGCTACAGGGGCAACTTTTGCGTTTCTACACATCAAAATTAAATAGCAGAATGACGTTAGAATGCACAATTTTTCAGTACTGGGGCACAGTTTTATCCGCATTTATTTTTGTATACCTGGATAAGACATGTGGCTATACTTATCTTATAACTATACTTACTATAACTAAAACTAAAAAAGAAATAATTTATTCAATATACATGTACACAAGTCGAAAAATTACCTTAGTTTCTCCATTTAATCTTGATTGTAAAATATTTTTTAATCTCAAAGACGTCGTGTCGACAATCTCCTGTAATGGATTGGCTTTTTTATTGTTACCATTGTTGTTGCTGTTACTTGATTTCTTTCTATTTATTCGATCGCCGTCACATCCATATAAGCAATGATTTACAAAGGTTCCATCAGGGCTATTAAATTAGAACAAAAAGTAAAAACTTGTATATTTTCTACTATTGCTGTGTGTTGTGTATGTTAATGGATTTCGTTGAACGTCAATCAAAGGAAAATGCGCTGCTGCTTAAAATTTCTCTTTTTTTTGTAATTTTCAGAGATAAATGATGTTAGGTTTAACAAGGTATAAAAATTCAAAGTTAGATAATTCCCTGCTATAGCTACCATGTGAGTTCCCACTTTACCGCAATTAAAGGTTAAAAAATTAATTTAAAACCCGGTTAGCATCGTAGCTATGAACTTTTTTTCTCTGTTGTAAGCATACAAATCGCAAATCATCCAGGTACAACACATACATATATTGCATATTGGAGAAACATCGCATCAATTTTTTAAACACAAAATTTTAGAGGTTATAGTTTGATTTACCTGTAATTGACAAGCTCCCAAGTTGCACATACGGAATCATAAAATATTATACAGTGTTCATCAGCTGGCTTTGTACAAGATGAATACTCTCTCAAATCAAGATCGTTGTCTTCACCACGTCCAATTGTCAAGGATTCTCCTTCAAATTTTATTTCTTTATGGCTTCCTGTAGAACTTAATATTTGTAATGTTATGAATGGCAATGGAAGTTCGACTTGCTCCTCTTTCATCCTGTCCAGTAATTTCTCATCCTATAAAAATTAAAGAAAACCATACATCATAAAATATATCAGCATATCTAAAAGCATAGAATAAGGGGATGGATTTGAACATTGTAACAAATATATACGATAAATAGTTTATGAAAATAGGTGCCAGTAACAATAAGGATCAAGAAAGGAACTAACTGTAATAATTTCATTCGCTGATGTAGTTGATTTCTTATTTGTAGTAGAATTCAATGCAGCTGTACTATTTGTTTGATTAAGATTGTTATACACAGATGTTACTGGTGGCGATTCTTGCTCTTCTGTATCTGAAACGGAACTTTCGATTGTTTCATCACTTCGTAGCTCTCGTAACTTCAAAGCGGCTAAGGAGCGAATGGTTTTAATGTCAAGTCCTTCCAGAAGATCATCGTCCTTCAAAGATGAATCTTTTATTGCTGCATCTGTCCGCTTACATTTTAATTCTATTAAACGTTGCTCTACACTTTGTGTACTCGGGCCAATACTATTCAAATTTCCAGTATATTTCTCAACTCTCGATTCCGTGTCATTGTTTTCATGAGTCTCAGAATTGGGAAAACTTGTCACTGGTTGCTGCTGCTGTTTTGTAGATCCTTGGAAGTCTACACATCGATCAAGGAGCCAGGGATCTCTAGTTGTTACAACTGCAGTTGCTACATCGGCCAATAATTTCAGCGACATTACCCCATCGGATATTCCAACCGAGCTTTCTTTTTTTTCCTACAAAAGTAATAGGCAGAAACGTTAAAATTTATACTTAATTAAACAGCAGAAACGTATATAGCTTATAATTTTAAATATTATAAGAGAATACTGGTACGTACATAGTTGTTATTATTCACTAAATAGAGATGCTTATTAGATGTTTTTTCTTTAACTTCAGGCCATGGTGGCAATTCGTCGTCATCACTGGAAGTAGATGCGTAACAAGATACAACAGCTCCTGGAATCTGTAGAAAATGAATGCAAAATAGTAATATAAAATATATTTTGCAAGTTACTAATTTACGATCAAACATAAATGTTTGTTGTTTTTGCAAAAGCTAAACTACAAGTTGAAAGTAGTATTTTTTAATTAATGTACCTTTGTAGCATTTTTTCCTTTATGAGGGAATTTACTTCTAAAATAATAATGCTTGGCACGTTGGCTTTTCGTGACGAAATTGAGAGCCGTTTGAATAGGATCAAATGGTTGTTTTGACTTGTCATACAATGCAACTCGTTCAGTTAACGACAGAGATTTTAATACTTTTTGTTCCAAAACTTGTTCGGTATGTAATTGACACCTCCATCTTCCCTGTGGGACTCCCGTCAGTGGGGGGTTCAAACAATCAAAATGATAACATGCCGAACAGGAATCACATCTTATCATAGGACCTTTTCTGCACGAGCTGTATCAGAATTTGAAACAAAACAATCATCATATAATATTATACTATTTGTCATTTTTACTCCACAAAATATTGTTTATTGTTTTACATAACTATCAACATGGAGGACTAAATTTAACACGATTTTGACTACTGCATCTATCTTCTTTTTATTAACTAAGCAATTGAAATGACAGAATACGTACGTGTCACACACAAAACAAAGAACGCAAGGACTTGGAACCATTCCATTTTCCATCTCAATTATTTGTTTATTTGCTTTGGGTTGCTTTTTGACGACTGGACGTGGAGCTCCTATATTTACCAAAATTTAAAATAAATAGTAATGTAATTGATGTTTGAATAGATACATGATAATTAATGGTATAGAAATGATGAAAATATATATATCCATCCAATATTACATGTAAACGCCTGTGAAAATCATGGACTTATAGCTATTAACCAACCTGGAAATTGTTGTGCTCCAAAGTTCATAAATTCTTTGGGTAAAATAAATTGCTCTGGATTCATTTTACGAGCAATGTCTACAACACGTTGAAAAAACTTTTCGACTACATTCCCTTCATGTGCCAAAATTTTATCATCAGATTTTGTTGCTGTTATAGCTGTTGTTGTTGTCGTTGTTGTTGTCGAGCTTGATGAGTCGATCAAGGGTCTTTTGATGGGGATATCGAGGGCTTTTATAGTTGAATTCGAGGAGGGAGCTGATCTTTTCTTACCAGATCTTGACCGAGATGATTTTGATGTTTTACTAATTGTTGATGGGTCAACTCCAGTATCAATCTGCGTTAGAAAAATAGTAATCACAATGATTAACCGTTTCACCTTACTCACATCCTTGTAAGATTATGTTTTAAATTAGTTTTTACCTGTGTACTCTTGCATCGATGACACCTCCAGCCGCCTAAAAATTGATCAGAAATTCATGGTAAACAATTTTACATAAAATTTTATCTTTTTTTCAAAAATGCTTTCATAAATTGAACAATTATATATCTTTATTACCAAAATAAAAACACAAATAAATCTTTGTTGAAAATGGCATGTACAAAAAGGACGGATCAAGTGCAGTAAAACGCTACATAATATAATGAATACATTGGACATTTATATTGTTTACAAATACTCACCGGTTGGAATCTGCTCATAGGTTAATGGTGGATTGATACACAGTAAATGAAACGATGCATTACAAGTATCACAGCAGAGTAAATCACCAGCCTTAAAAAGAATTTACATCAATAATTTAGAATTTTGCAGCGTCTAAAATTTACATGTTTTAAAATTGCATTTTTTTGTCCATTTGTTGTCTTTATGAATTTTTTACATTGATGTTCAAGTTTAAAATTTGTTGTTGTAGACTTTTATTTATGTACATGTATAGATACAAAGACAGGATGCAAAAAAATCAGAGTCTTATAATTAGAAAATTAGACACCATAATATACCTGGGAACAAGAATCACACGTATCGTGATTATGACTTCGACCTGGTTTTTTGTAATAAGGATGACTTCGTGCTTTAGTTTTAGCTGGAGCAAGAGTACCGGGTGGAAAAGCAATAAGTGCTTGAATTTGCTATTCAAAAAACATAAAAAAGAGGTTTTACCAGTTATCACACACGACAGCATTGGTCATGTTAATAGAAGCCTGATTTAATGAGGTCCACATTTGGTTCACAAAAGTGGGAACAGAATGTTATAACTTTCATCTTTCATGTATATAGCTTTCAATCAAAAAGGACAATTAAATTCGTTTTAAAAGCAATATCACCATCCAAGATGTAGTAACTATCTATGCCAAAGTTAACACATTGTAACTTGCACCAAAACTTGCATATCATACAAGCTTTATCACACATATACATAGCTGGATTGAATTATGAATAAATCAAATAAGAAATATGTAAAAATAAATAAACATGAGTTAATCTTACTGGCATAAGCCCTGCTGAATCCCAGTTCATCTTGGCTGATTCTGCTGGAATCCTTTAACAACCTACAATTAAACCCAACAATAGTGCAATGTTCGTTATTAAACAGTTCAAAATGATGGTAGCTTCCAAATCCAAACATTTTGGGTGTTTGTTTACACACACAATGGGTTAAACGTCAGTACATCTGAAACTATTTCTAATGAAATACATTGGAACTTAATAATCAGACGATCAGATAGATATTCTTCTATATATATTAAAAATAACTTGAAACGTAACCTTATAAATAATACACATTTATACAGCATATTATGTTACAGAGATAGGTCATTCTAATTGGCGTATAAAAATTGTACAAGATCTTGCGATCCAAACCCCAAATATTTTATAGATATTAAGTGTTTAATCTTTACCTTTCTGAAGTATTTAGTTGTAGATAGCTACATCAAGTGGAATGACTTGTGTGTATCTTAAAATAATGTGAGTGTACAATTTGTCCTCAATTTTTTAATCCAACTTTATTTCATAAACTTTTTTGAGCAGCGAATTAATCGTCGAATCGAAGGAACGAGCTTTATTAAAATGGCTTGCTATCCCGCTTGCTTGCAAGGAATGGAAAAAAGTATGTTGTGCACAAAAATGAAAATATATCAAGGGATGGTATAACTTTAGCCTCCGCTCATTACATTTGACATTACACACACACACACACACAGAGTTTTGTAGGGTAGCTTTTATATTTTATATGTATAGGTTTGTAGTTTGTAGTTTGTATTAAACGGGTTAATTTCCAAAATGTTAACGTAAATGCATTAAAAATTAAAGTTTTTTTGTAATACAGCATGATATCACATTATTATGCGGTCACTAGTTTTGGTATTTAGCACTGAAAATTATGCGTGTGCCAATGTAAATACAAAATGAACTGTACCAAAAAATTTGGCTCTTATGAATTTTACTTCGGAATTACGATGAATGATATTGTGCATCTGAAGTTTATTTATGAAGTGAAATTAATGAGTAGAATGCATGCAATTTTGAAGCTATTTAATATTTAAGACATAAATATATAAAGTATTGTAAATTGCAAATTATGAAATGCTTAGTTTTTACATAGTCTAAACTTGTGATATTATGATAGTCGATAGAGACAAGCAGAAGGATGGATATATAAAAATTAAATAACAATGCATGAAAAATAATTACTCTTTACTGTTTAAACACGTATATTATATTTCAACGCGTATGAACGTGGCTGGTAGTGTTAAAAGAGTATAGTGGTGTGTAGTACACCAACATAGTCGTAAAAATAATGATGGTAGCTTTATTTATTCATAACACACGACTTTTAAGTAATGTCAAACTACTATAGTATTTATAGTCGAAACTCTCTCGCTTTCTCTCTCTCTCTCTCTCTGACTAGGAACTATGCATGTAATAAGTAATAATAACTGTGTGGCTATTTAAATCCTTAATTTCATGACAATAATACTACAATTATTATTGCTAAATTATGTTCTCAATTTGAAGAACATGGTATTATTGTATTGACTATCGTAAATCGTAATATTTGTTACCGTTTTTTCTACATAAGTACAGCATGTTACTGTAAATTAATAACTTAGTACTTATTGCATAATATATATTATGTATTGTGTTGAAGAACAATGTAGTACTTATCTTATATATTATTATCTGTTTTACACCGACTACGCCCGTCATGTTCATTTTATGTCGATACTTGGAAGGTAAAAGAGTATTATATCTTCGATTTTTATTGTTGATTAAAAATAGTAATAACAATAATGTTGTTTGTACATACTCAAAAGTTGAGCTATTTGTCTGCAGGTAGAGGGAATATTTTCCTATAGGTTCTATCCATTGCATGCTCTACCATATTATCTATCGGTTGGTAGATTAATCCTATACTTCCCAAGCCAATAGCCGTCGTTGTCCATTTAGCTACCGGGGTTGATAGCCGGGTTTTCTTCAATAAAAATAGTGAAGCGGCACATATTCGATTAATAGTAAAACCTGGAATCGCCACCTAATAAATAAACAAATAATACATACGCCATTATATGCGTACACATTATCAGCAAGACAAGATATAACGTGCAGTAAAAAACATATATACACATAACAGAAGCAAAATCAAAATCGATGTACATAAACTAGTTTACAGATTCGGAAAACAAACTTATGACTTACGCTGGCTAGCGTTTGCCATAATAAGCAGTCGATCCCAGTTTGTGCAGCTTGTAACGTGTCATTAGTTTTCTTGTAATTCTTTTTCGTTTTGTCTGCAGTATCTGCCAGTACATACCCGAAAGCTACCCCATATGAAGCACGAACCACGTTTACATTGACTAGAGACCGAAAGCTTTCTCCCTGTATTTTAAAAGAAAATGAGATGAAAAAACATTAGACAGTAATGAAACATTTTAGTGCAGAGTATATAATATAGTCATTACTTTTCGCCCACAGTATTAAAAGGTTTTTATTAAAGTAATTTATATTCCTTGTATTTGGTATCTTACCACTTCATTCGCATAGCCTGAGAACAAGAAGACGGCAAAGGAGAAAGATAGAGGACAAAAAGAATAATACATAATACATTAGTGCATGAGAAACGTCATTGAATCGGTTTATTAACTCTCTATACTACTGTAACATGCACATATGTATGTTGCGAACAATGCTTCAGGACTACTGCTGAGTAATTTATCAGTGCTAAATAACAATAATGTCGGCTCACAACAACTGAGCATCCCCCTCTATATGACATAAACTAATAATATTATTACATCATAATATTGACAACATTGCAATGGTTATAGTTTGCAGGAAGCTGCTTACCTAATAAACGAAGTGTAGTATCCCGGTAAATGTCAACTTCCGTGACCTTTTCCTTTTCCTTTGTCTCTGTTACTTGCATATTCAAATCCAAACTATTATACTACGCTAGTGCACTAGTGCATGTATTTCAAGCTTTAAGCAGTCAGGTACTTTTATACTTTATACAGCTATCTACTATATAGGTACTGTTTATCTTATCCTACCATTTTTTACCCACTTTTAAAACAATTATTATTACTTTTCAACAATAAAAGGCCACGCTGTGCATATAGTTTTGTGTATTTCAGGTGTATTTTTAACTGTAGTGTCGATTTTTGCGTATATATTATACAAATACAAATCACAAACAATGTGAGATGCTTTTAAAAGTACAACTTACAACAAAAGTAGCGATACGACAACAAATATTACAACATCTACTATCAACCTTAACTGTTTAACGTTAAATATAAAAACAGCAATGTAACACAATAACAACAATGAGGAAGATCAGTCAGGTACCAGAAAAGATTGAAACTATGTGAAGAATATTATAATATTATTATAGTCCTGGACAAAAATATACTGGAAACTGGAACTTCCAGAGAAAGAGAGGCGAAGGCAAAAAAACACAAACGGAGACTGAAAGAAGACACCAGACAACGAGTACTTTATAATATAAAATCCTTATCTGGTAAGAAGACTAAAAAGGCTGCAGTGTTTGTATTCCAGCCATTCAGCCCAATAGAGAAACAAGGAAAACAACTTTTTGTCATGAATATCAATGTGTAAACAGTGGAGACTAAACAATTTTTTAGAGCCTATGGAAAATTCTAAGTATCTTCTGAGAACTTACGTGCATATTATTATACAGATCATTATACTTTTATTGTGCACGTTGTATGTGTGCAAGGAGCAATAAATATTTTGATCTACATTATCTATCTAATATAGATCTAAAATCTAAAAGGTATTTTGTTATTCTATGCTAATGTGTAGCATTTCAGTAAAAGTGAAAACACGTATAACTTTGTACTACATTTCTCTATAAAAACAATTGTATCTCTTTACGAATTAAGATTATTGATTATTGATACAGGAGAAACTTAGTCCGTGTGAAATTTTTGTAAAAAAATATACATTTTTTTGAAGTTGTTTCACTTTGAAAAAGTTGAAAACCGCACGATTTAAAGTTAAATGCGTCAAAAAAGTGGACAGTGGTTTGAAATTTTTGGAAATTGTTAACTTAAATATAGTCAAATGCTCGCAGATCTTTCAATTCTTAATTCTTCAACTCTTCGTTTTGACATCTTTAAGACTTTGGTTTAGTTTACTTTTAATTCATACTTGAGGAAGACACGTCAATAGTCAATATAGTGATATAATATATAATATAATAATATACACAACAAAAATTAGTTTCAAAAGTAATAAGTTTAAGAAGAAAGTGGTTTTTACAGTTTAATCATGATGCAAAGAAGTTTAAGCCGTCTTTTTGGACGTAGTCTAAACTTGACGAATGGAAACGGTTCTCAATTATTTGTTCTTACCAAATCTTATACCAGGTACAATACATTAATACATTATATATATGTGCAGCAAACATACCACTTATATCTTACATAATAAGTATGAATGTTACACATGAAAAAGTAATTTTAATTGAGTAAGTATCTGTTTCCTTTTTCTTGAAACGGAAATTTAGATTGGCAGAGGTTGGCAAGCTTGTTTCACCAAAACTAGAATCCAGTTACGAAGTTGGACAAATATTTTTACACAGAGTTTTTGGATACAGAGGCGTCATTCTCTTCCCCTGGTATGGAAAAGCGCATAATATTATATTCAAAGTTTTTTACTTTGTACTGGTAATACTTTTCTTTATTGAACAAAACAAGATACAGCTAGTAACCAAATATAAAATATATTTACATTGTCGTTTTGCAGGTTAGCTAAAGTATATGATAGAGATTTAGCAAGCAACAAAGGACGAGAAAAGTAAGTCAAATATTACATTTTACACTTCTGAATCTGAAAAGTAGGTATATGTATGGATAATACAGTAAAAACCTGTCATTTATCCATTGTTTGATATTGCAACTCTCTGTAGTGATTAAGAAGTATTCACACTGGGACTATATTGAATTCAAGACTAATCATAATCATAATCTCGTATTTTCTATAGATATCGAAGCGGAACTCAAGACGAAGAACCGACAGCTTTTAGTCATATTGGACGAGAAGTAAAATCTAAAACTCACAATTATTATCAAGTTTTAATTGATTCTCGTGACTGTCCTTTTATCAGAGCTCAAACGGAAGCAGTTACATTTTTAGGAACACAAGAAAATAGTCGTAGTAAGTGTGGATATTCCTCCTGTTTAAACATCAAGTTATGTATGAACGATTAAGTTTTTTCGTGCTTAATTAGAGTTTTTATGATGTCAATCTTATATTATGTGTCTTATAGGTTTGTATGCAATACCCGGACTTGACTACGTTGCACATGAAGATATTATTCCATATACTTCGACCGAAAAAAATCCTTTGCATCATGAATTATTTGATAAAGTAAGATATGATGATACGTGTAACCTTTCTTAATTAATTGACAGCAAAAGCCTGGCCAAATTACATATATTTTGTTTTTCAACATAATAGTATATGTATATCGCATATACAGATTTTTCAGCCCTTTAACATTTTATCTTTAATCGTAAAAACAAAAACAGTTTCTTCAGTACCAACCAGAACGGGAACCTGGATTTGTACCTAGAGACACTTTAAAAGCTTGGCAGGTACAGTAATCGTTTTTAAATTTTACACAGACTCATGACCAATGGTCATGTTATATGACAAGCGATTTTTTCGTTCTAACGGGCTACAGTAAAAAAGCAACAAAAACTGAAAAATAGTCAATTTATTTTTCTATATAATAGATGAAGAATCACCCATGGTTAGAATTATCTGATGTTCACAAAGAAACCACTGAGAACATAAGAGTTACAGTTATTCCATTCTACATGGGTTGCAGAGAGTCCCATAATAACAATGTATATTGGGTAAGGTTCTAGCCATTAGTTGAGTTTTTATTCATACTTCAACAATATTATTATTGCTCATTGACTGAATTTATACTTGTTTGTCTTACAGTGGAGATATTGTATTCGTATCGAAAACTTAGGAGAATTTAATACACAACTAAGGGAACGACATTGGAGGATATTTTCTCTCTCTGGAACTTTGGAGACTGTGCGAGGAAGGGGAGTGGTAGGACAGGAACCTATTTTAACGAAACTTAGCCCCGCATTTCAGTATTCATCTCACGTCTCCTTGCAAGCTCCCTCGGGTCATATGTGGTATGTTTGCATGCAGTCTCCATATTTGTATACTGTATATTATGTGTATAGCTACTTGCTTTACTTCAAAGTCTTTAAAAATATAATATACACATTTGATAGTAATTAATAATAATAATTCAATAAAATTGTGTGTGTGTTTTGGGAATTTTACAGGGGTACTTTTAGAATGGAACGTGAGGATGGCTGTTCGTTTGACTGCAGAATCCCCCCGTTCTCTTTGGAATCAAAGCATGAAGATGCTAAGGAATAGAAAGTTTTGAAAAATCATTTTTCAATTATTGCTAATAAGTACTATAATTTTGCCCAAAAAAATTTAAATAAGATTGTTTTGTTTGTTCATTCATAAAAACAAAAGTGAAATGTTTCGAAAAAATAAAACTGATTAAAACACTACTTATTTACATCTCAGTTTCTTGACTTCTACTCTGTACATTTCTTTGTTCTTTGTATTTTGGTTCTTGGTTGATCAGCAAAAATGCTATTAAAAAGCAATTAAGGTAGTAAAATAATAAAATCTCACGTCATTAAAAATTTTAAATACTGGATCCGCTAGCATACATAATGCCTATAAATGCAGTACATACTAAAACTAGTACTTACAAGTTACAAGCACAGTGGGCATTGGGCATGTACAAAAGGATATGTACCCTAAATAATTCTGTTACCAGTCGTCCTTGGGTCTTGGAGGGCTTGTCGTTGTACAAAATATTTCGTATGATTTTTCTTGTTCTTTTTTTTCTCTAGCATAGTTTTTCATTACATTTGCGTGCAGTTTTTTCCTGTTCTGTCAAGTTTTAATCAGTGAACGTTTAATAGTTTAATCTGCTTGTATTAATGTGAAATAAAATGCATCACTTGACTGTTTGTGGAGCATTTGAGGATTATAAATTTTATGCAGCACCTAAAAGCATATCGGAAATATCTAAACTTATCAAGTGTTTGTCCTTTGCAGAGGTAAAAATACACATTTTATAAACCAGGCAATGAGTTAAAGATCTTTAACTCATTGTCCGGTCATTATACCGCACTGTTTTTCTTGTTTCTTGATTGAGATTTTTCGTGAATTTTGCATGGAATTTTTATGATAACATGTATAACATAAAGCGATTATTTGTCTATCTTATATAATGTGGCCCGTTAGCTATGTATGATCAGCAAGTCGTCATATGATTCATGATGATTGACGTACTTGTGTATTGTGTATTTGACCATAAAATTGCTTTTTTCTTTCAGAAAGTCAATATTCACATCTCCAATAATGGGATGAAAATGACAGTTGAAGAAGCCAAATGTATTCAAGTCTGTGTTTTCTTGAGGAGCGAACTTTTTACGGTAAGTAAAAATGAAACGCAACTTGGGTTTTCTTATTCTCGTCTTGTCTATATTGATTATTTTGATCTGTCGCTATCTTGCCTTTTAAACCTGCCGTTGCTCAGGATCTAAATATTAAACCGCATTGTTCGATTTTTTGTATGAAGGTACATTATATTAATGTATTTTTTTATGCATAGATATTTCACCTAAAGGACCAGGAAGAAGATATTACTATCAAAATATCATTAAAAGAAATGTTGGAATGTCTCAAGAAAATGGCTCCTGACGGAACGAAAGCTTCATCTTCCCGCATTGACTCTCAAGGAGGATATCGACAACTGCAGTTTATCATTGAAAATGATGATCCTATATTCAAGATGTTGTGAGTAATATTGAATAATATGAAAGGTCAAATTATGAAGATCATAATGAATTCCGTAGTATCGGGGCAACGCTTTTTGTAATTATTTTTACTGAATTTTAATTATTTCTTTAGGCTAGTGGAAGATGCAGCAATAACCTTCTTTCGAATGTAAGTAGTAGTATGTTTTGTAGTAAATTAACAAAAAAATTAAATGTTGAATACAGACTATAATGACGTACTGAATTCTTTATGATTACAGGAAAGTAGAGGAATACGATGAACTTATTGAGTTTGAGCTTACTCCTGTTGTCGTCAAAATTATGATGAAAGCCCCAGATGTGTGGGAATATTTTAAGACTCTAGAAGACGTATCACCCGACTGTATTGGCCTCAAAGTTATTCCAGAAAAGGCTCTAATCGTCTCTGCTGTATGTAATGAAGGCTATGTTGAGGTAATTATCCTGTTGTTACTTTTTGTAGTATAATAAATAATCGTTCAGTAAAAAATAAAACGTCTGTCGTTCTGCTATTTTTAGTTGGTTTTACCTACAACCGCCGATGCTATAGAATCTTTTGAATGCTCCGACCTGATGAGGACATGCTACAAATTATCGAATATAAAAAATGCTATAAAAATTATGAGTGTTAGTTCAAAATGTGCCTTAAAACAAGATGCTCGAGGAATTTTATGCTTCTCGTTTCTCATAGAAGGCGAAACAGATAATTTCGTCGAATATTATGTAAGTTCAATTTGGAATGTTGAGAAAATTTGATATGATTTGGCCGTTTTCCTCCGACTACTTTTCAATAGTTTGCATTCTTCATAAATCAGTAAGAAGTTGACTAAAAAAGTTATACATTGTAAATATAATATGATCTAATAACTTTGTTCTTTTTCCATTTAAATGCTCTATAGTGTATATCGCAAGTTCCGGATGATGAAGAGGAGAATGATCTCGGTAATGAAGCAGATATTTTTGATTGAAAACTATCTACTTACATACAAATCAGTATACACGTAACCTTCATAGTTTTAGAAAGCCTATTTTAGTTTAAAGTTATGTACGCGTTCACACGATTTTTATAACTATTTTTGAGGTCAAGTAAAACCTTGATCAAATACTTTACGCTCTGTCACTTTTTTATGTAATAAATTAAAATAATATTTAATATTATATTTATAATATGCTACTCAAATACTAATATGTAATTCATATCACCTCAACGCG
>JAQIVE010000441.1:0-37780 GCA_034698285.1 Sminthurinus bimaculatus
ATTATATTAACATCAAAATGAGGGTAATCTTACCAATAATTAAATGGTTAACTACACAATTATCATAAACTCAAAACATTATGTATTATTGTTATGAAGCAGACACACAAACACAACGGTTAAATTAGATAACTACTACTTTTTTAAATGTTAAAACTACAACGACACAACACAACACAAAAAATGGCAATTGAATAGTGTGTATACAAGGAGTACCAATTACAATGCAAATGAGTGTGAATGACTGATAAATCTATGATAAACGTTGACACTGAAAAATTAAACGATTTATGTATATTTTATGTAATGTACAATAAGAGGAAAGGGAGTGAGATGTTGCTTTTGCAACTTGTTTGAAAGTACTGACGAGATGAGACTGAGTTTCTGTACAAAAGGTGTGTGCGTAAAGGTGACCAAAGAAGAAGAAGTAATTCAATTGATAGACTAGAAAAAACATTGAGAAATTACATGAGAATAGGGATAATAAGATTATCTACGGTACCAAGTACCAAGCGAAGAGAAGAGACAAATTCAAAATCTATATACATTGGCATAAGAGGTAAAGGGTTAAATGTTAAAGAGTGAGCAGAGATGGATAAGCTTGTGCGTGCTTGTGTTGTGTATGTTCCCATGTCTGCCAAAAGCCAAATGTTTAGAGAGATGGATAACATACCTGAGAAGAGAACTGAAAGGTGATCAACTGAATAATTGTATACGGACGTATAATAACTTGGTTGTCTTTTTCTTTTTGTATAAATAAAATGTAAATTTTTGAATGAATTAGCGGCTTGAACAGAAGAACAAGAAGATTGAATGAATTATCTTTAATATAATGTAAGTAATAAGTAATATATATTTAAAAAGCTGAACCGAACTCCTTTTGGTCCGGAGAGGATGTCCTTCAATTCAAAGCTGGTTATGGACTTGAGGTTGTCCATCTCTTTTATACCAATGTTGACGTCATAAGATGATGATGGTATTTGGTATGCAATTTATACGTAATATGTATGTAGTATGTAATATTGTTCTCATGAGATGGATTCATGGAGAGACGTCTTCAGTTTTCGATTCAGTCACGACCAGAAAGCGCGAGTAAAGTTGAACACAGAGAGAGATTACGTAGTCTAAATAAGTATAACTATAAGCACAATGCTTGTATGTATAGAGCCAAATTCCCGACAGGATTTACCTATGGCTATTATTATTCTTTGTTTTTGTAGTTGCTTGAGCCAGAGTTAGTTTTATATCTCATCTTCTTTTAAAGATAAAAGCTTGCATGTACAATGTACAATCATGTATAGGAAAGCTACAAAATGTTATTATATGAGTATATTGTATAGTTTTAGGTTTTATGGTATACATAGAGTATGAACAATACTCTCATTCATCACGAAAAACGATCATCATCACATCGGATTCTTGGTTTAGAGTCAGACTTACATTTGCTTGCATGTGAGGGTGTTTTGTATTAATGATAGATTAGTGTTAATGTGTACATATCTATTACTACTATAATATGTATATAGCTTTTATATGCGCGTATTTTGCACATGTTTACTGGTTACTAGCTATTAGCTATGTATATTATTACACGTTATTGTTACGCTTCGTTGTTTTTGTTTATTATTTCTCTGCTGTGTCCAGTACAAGTTTTATCAGGAGTCATAAGGCAAAAGAAATTTGTTATATGTGTCAGTATATATTGTTTGTATATGGGATGTATTTAAAATCTTGTATCTTGTTGTGAAATTAATATTTTAATGTACGTAATTGCGACTGAGTTTATGTAAACCTTGAAAATAGATAACCTTAAATTGTAATATATTATACAATCTGAGTTTAGTAGTATGTGGACAGGAATTTTCACGTATTTTGAAGCAAAATGTGGTTGAGATGAGATATGGGTGAAAAAATGTGTGTCTTTGTTGGTTGTTTTTTTTGGCGAATATATTATCAGTGCTGTGAATACTTTTTTGCATGGCCCAGGAAAAAACTGTCACCTTTATTAATATGTTACACACTTTTTTCCTGCAAAAAATTCCACATTGTTCATCCAAGTGTGGATATAATTATGTCGTTGCTCATTCTTCATCTTCGACGTTTGTTTATTCTCTCGCCACTATATACATGCAGTACTTGTACAGTATCTGTCTATGTACATAGATAATACTTATACAGATGCTTTTTAGGAGTGTAATTTAAATGAAGTCAGTGTTGCATTAGGGGATGATGATGCTCCCATCATACCCAAATAATTTTTTGCATGAACAATAGGTTTAAATCGAAGTTGTACTTCAACAATAGGGTCATCCGTTTTTATGAGGTATTTTGAGATGCAAGTAAAAAAAAATCCTGTTCGAGGTAACTACAAATGATGAGTAAGATAGGAGTTTATTTGTTGATGACGATATTCGAATTCATATTCATAGTTCTATGGTTCATTACTAAGAAAATTGAGCGGCAGTAAAAGGCAAAAATATTTAGAGATATACGAAGCAGCAATGTCAATCGTTGTGTAGGTGTTGTGTTTAATACGATTTACGACATTATATGTTTTTTTAAAGATTTTTGAAAGGGAATTCCCTAAAGACGGTCATCTACAAAAGTATTTCTTAATTGGAAGTTGTCATTTCTTTGTTTGATTTTGTTTTGCTATAATTGCATATTAATTGTATGGTGAGTATGCTCCATAATTAATAACATTGTCCAGCAATAATGAAAATGCATATATTAGCAGCATGACACATTGTAATAATGTTACACTGTTCTTCTAATGTATTACAATTTACAATTTGTCTATGACACCTGTACACAAAAGAGAAAAATGATTATAATATTTTCTACAGAGGGAATTTTTTTCGTCGTTTTCTTTAAGCGTAATATAAACTATTTATAGACATAAATTCAAATCATGTTCGTCTTCATCTTCTTGAAACTACTCTATTCAATCGATGGAAAAGAAATTCAGGATGTCACGACTATGCCTATTTTTTATATCCAGTATATTTATCATTAAGATACTTATACATGTATGAACACATTGAATATTTTTCAACCCGACTTTTCCCGACATGTATACAGCTTTCAAAATCAGCATTCATGCAATAATCTGGTACTTGTACATAAATATTATGTATATGAAAATTTCTCATGACCGAGCGTCAGAGTCGTTATCTACATATCGTTATCTAAATATTTCAAACGTGTACAAATCTATTCATATTCGTTTTGAGATATTTTTTAGTACTGAATTCTGAGTATTTTGCATGTCTATTGTTGATTATAATTGGGTTTGGGATTTTTGACTGCAATTTTTTTCCCTTTTCCCCCTAATAATTCAAGCACGGCTCTTTCCATGGGTCATCACTTTTTTACCTGAAATCGTTGTATATCTTTTGAGATGACAATGAGAATGTCCGGCTAACGATAAAAGTCGGCACGTGCATCTTTTTTCGTGAGTCTGCATGTGTAAGAATTGTGTATTACTGAGTTTACCTCAGTATAATATCGACCCATTAGATTGGCATAATATCAAAGGGAAATGGCAAAGAATTTAGGAGCAATTTTCATGCTTTTCCTCTTGGGATGATGTCGATATATATATGTGTGTGTATGTTTTAACATTACAATATTAACCGCTTTCATGAAAAAGTAAGAAGAAAAATATTTGAAGACGTTGAAGACAAATGTGGTGCTGGAGGCTGGAGCACAAGCGTGAAAAATTTCGTTCATTACTCCAAGTTCCTGAGTGTTCCTTTTACGCTTGAAAAAATGGTAGGCAGCTCGTGCAATATATGGACAAACTAAGACTGTAGAATCGCTTTACGGTCAGATGATCTTTAAATTTCAGACGCAGGCTAATTATATTAACGAGGTTTTTTGTCTCAAAATTTTGCGCCTAGTCGGTTAAATAGGGATGTCATAATTGTAAACACAGTATCCCAGGTTTTGACGCACATGCATTTTTTATGTGCGCTCAAAACATTTGTGTAGAACTGAATTTCATATAATGCAGAGAATGAACTACAGGCAACATTTAAATAAAGTTTCGACTTGTAACCTTGAACAAATCAAGACGTGGATTAGTTTATCAGAGATGTAGATCGAGTAAGTTTGTTTCCGTTTTTTGATTGTGTAATAATGGCTGCACTCTGCACTCAACACGTTTTTAACAATATGTGCAATAGGCATGTATGTATTTAGAACAAATATAGGATGTAGATAAAACTTTAAAAGTTTTAGCAGAAAATTCAAAAAATTTATGCACAGTATGAGTTTTACACTAAATAACTGGCGTGAAGCTCATTGGACAAATATAAGAAAATAGAATGGAATACAATACTTTTTATTTTAGTAATTGCCTTTTCTTCATAATTATCGTCACGATCGGTAACGTTACCTACATGATTTTGACTTTGTATTGTACATATATATAATATATTATATTTTGTTTTATATGAAATAATAAAATGCTGTTTATGATTATTGTTTTTATTATTAACATTCAATGTTCAATAAAGGGGGCAAAAAATATATATTACGGGGTCTCCTCATTCACGTGCTTCCAGCAAGTATGTATGTACTTAATATAACTACGGGCATGATCAATTATTTGTCGAAAAATTGATGTAGAGTAAGGTTGAAGCTTAGACTATATATAGCATATGTTATGTATAGTCTAAGAGTTGAAGTGTATCTCTTGATTCCAATCATGTTTTTCTACAAGTACCTAGCTATACATACCTAATACCTACATTCAACTACATTGTATGGGACTTACAATGTTGTTAGTTGGAATCCTAATTACAATATGTATTAAGTACTTGATGGTCATGGACACGAAAGGAAATTTTTAGAATTTTTCTTAAGAAACTGGGAATTTTGAAGGAACAAACGGTAAAAAAATATCGCACGTACTTTCACTTTGTTTTCTCTGAAAGAAAGATATTTGAGAAAAATGGAACAAAATGTCACCAACTCTCGTCATTGTTTAACACTTGAGAAATTATTACAGTAGTTGTAATATCTCCGCTGAGAACTTTTAATTAAAATCCGTAAGCGTTGTCTATTTGTCACAAGTCAAAGAACTAGCGACTTTGTTACATGGTGGATGGGGGAAATAAAGGACCGACGACGAGGAGGAATAGCGAGTTTACTGTATTACGTTTTATAGAAAAAATACGATGTAATAGAAAAACCGCTAACATAACTTGTAAGATATAGCTGCGATACTGCTTACACGCATATATTGTGATTGATAAAATGTGGAATATGTACTTGCCTGTAGAATACTTCGGAAATACATTAAAGCTGGAAGTTGTTCGTGGAATATGGAATTGGTGTTTATATTTATAAAACAAAACAAGTATGTAGTAAATTGTCTTAACATTGTGGAAAGTTGACTTTAAAGTTGTGGAAGATGAAGAATGAGTCATAATAAATAATATACGTAAAAGTTATATTGATTATTATCATTATGATTATTGGATATTGCTAAGTGACTGTGATTTCTTCGTCTGACATTGGGGCATTGGAGGACAAGTCTTGAGGATCAAGTTTCTCGTTATCAAGCGGCGAATTGGGTGGTGATTCCTCCAATTTTGTCAGATGAATCTCATCTCCTCCTCCGTTTGAGTACATGGATGAGGGTGGCATGGGTGAGTGAAGTGGAGACAGATCGGACAAATCGATTTTTATTTTGCTGTCTGCATCAGCATCACTCAAGTCAGGATTGGGATTGTTTTTGTTTGGGAGCGTTTGCTCTCTTGAGCCACCGCTGGCCAACAGCTCTCTCTCCTCTGTAAAGTGACAAATATAGAAACTTGTTTCAAGCAAATTCATTACAGGAACACTATGTTAGTCATAATATATTTTGCGTGTAATCACTATGTACTACTTTTAAAAATACTAACTAAAATACATAATATCATACTTGAATTCCGCCATTTCATCCTTCGATTTTGAAACCTAGTTGGTGACATTCCAATGGTAGAAGTAATGGAAAAAAATAACAAAAACCAAATTTTTTATGTTAAATAAGGGTTTACTTTCACACCGAATGAGCTAAATTGTCATTGGTTAGAAGCAAATATAATATGTACTATGTACTATCTTCTTAAATGTGCTTACCATATTTTAACCTGCAATGGCCCGTAAGAAAAAACAAAAAACAAAATTATTATTATATGTACTGAAATTAGTTCAAGAATGTGTATCCTAATATTCGCTACAGTTTTACTTTTAAATCGATTCACTCATAATAGGTATGTTACTGACTTAAATGCATCATTGTTTGTTTTATTTTATACGAAAAGTTTTTGATGAAAAAAATGGTTAGAGAAATAGTGATCTCACACCTAGTGTCAAAAGTGCATGATAGAATATGTATTATGTATCAACACTTTCTTTCCATACGCGTGCGGGACATGAAAGTGGTAGAGAAATTGAGAAAGTTCTTTTATTTTACCGAAAAAGAATGATTGATAGAATGATTGAGTGTGTGAAAAGGAGAGCACTTTACATCAGGCATTCATTTGAGTAGGTACTTTGAGTTTCTGTGTACATGTACATATTACATTTGTATTTATATTCAACGGTTCTCTATCTCTTAGCCGACTTCTTCCTTTGAGCAAAGGACCAATTAAAACTTCACATCTCCTTTTCTCTCTCAGTCTGCCTCACTCCATCAACACATAATTGGAGAGCGGTTTTATCGTTTTCAGATTTTCATTATCGCTTTCCTCGGGAAATCTTTCCCTGGAGCCTCTGCATATCTTACATTCTGCATTCTGCATATAAGTATCCATTTATAGGTATGTATACAAATATAATCCACAGTCTATCCAGTGTCAGTATATCGGCAATCGGCACGTATATAGACGTCACTTGAATTCTCAATACACGACAGGAGGCCATTCGGCTTTACCTTTTATGCCTAAAAACTACTTGACTCGGCTCCTAGAGAGAGACAGAGGCTGACTCTACAGAGATGAGATTGAGCTCTCCTCCCGCTGCATAATATGAATGCTGAGTTGCACTTTGGAATACGAGAAATACGCATTGAGACTTCAGATCTTTATTGTAAATGTCTTTCAGCTATGTATATGTGCCATTTACAACTACTGCTGTGCTCTTGCGTCTCCATTCTAAATCCTCATTCTAATATGTGGTATATGATGGCGTGCATCCACATGTAGTAAGTACATATTATGCATTTAAAGTGCACAAAAGCGTGATCTTCGACGTATAGATATGTATGCTTGTACATTATACATATAGTTCAAAGTCTTCTTCATTCACTACAATCCCTATGCTCTTTGTGCTTATTCATCGCTTCCAGCCAACAAACAATCTCATCATCGCTGTCATTATCATCATCGTCGTTTCTAACTTAAAGTGTAGTGGATAAGCTGATGCTTTGATGCTTCCTTGAGTGTGTATCAAGCTATCAGCTGTAGGTAAGACCAAGAAGGGTGCATCATGAAAAAGACAAATTTTTTTGTTGCTTAGCTTGAAAAACTGCTCGAAAAATTCAAATTAGTTTATATACACATACAACCAGTGTCTACCTCAACTCGTTTGCATTGACGCGTTTGGTCGAAAGAAACAAAACAAAAACAACAACAATGCATGTATTATGTATCATGTATCATTTAGCGAAATATGTACCTAATAGTACCTAATCCCTAGCGTCGAGTTTATTTATTTATGTGATTGTATCCGGCTGACGCTACGGCCACTCGTGGTTTATCAGCATTGTGCCCTTGACAGTATAGTATTGTATTTTCTAATGTGTTCTTCCTAGTTTGTATGATGACTACTTCAGTTATGAACTTTATGCAGATGTTTATACGAACAACTAATTGTAGGTATTAGGTCATTCCCTACTACATTTTATTGGGGAATTTCGAGATATTTTACAAATTATATTCCCGGATCTGACTCAAACATAGAAATATGTATTTATGATAATCCAACTAACATTCAAACCTTACATATGATTCTTTTATTTGACATGAATGACAAACTGTTTGATTACTTTAAAAATGAGCATGCTTAGAACCTATTATGAAGGCTTGGAATCAAGCAAAAAGATTTCTCCATGTTTCAAATTATTCGCAATATTCAAGTACTATTTTGAATAATTTTCTGTGGTACATATATATTATGGAAGGCAAAACCAGTGATGCAGCTCTAAATATTTTAGTACCGGAACGCAAATTTTTTTCCAGTGTTTAGTAAACACCATTTCTTGATTTTTTAAAAAAAAAGCAAACAGTGCATTTAAATGGTAATTTTAAGCACTTGGAATCACAATTACTTCCGGAACTGCGATCCGGCTGTTACACCCCTGTGTAAACTTTAAATTTTTTACTCGGTGCCAAGCCTTCCTATTGTAGGTATAAAATATGTTGTATCTGGATATTTGGTATGAATCTAGAAAATAAATTGTGCTCCTATTTGTTTTAAGAAGGAGGGTGAAATCAAATCAAATGGAAATCCCTAAAAGCACTTACATGAAGTGATTCAATCAAATAAAGTTTCATCTTTTTACACGAATCAAACTATACCCATAAGGGCAAGAACCAAATATAGATACTACATACATAACAACCTAGTACCTTTTTTAAATGTATAATCTTTATGGTGAACTTGCGTAGTACGGATTTCCTTGTGAATTCTGACGTCTGGTTGTTTTATTTCTGCCATAGGAACTTTCGGATCGATGAGGCAATTAAATGTAATTGGATCGGACAGAGTCAATAATATTAGTGATTTGAACTATGATGAAATAATGTGAAAAAAAGAGAGCGAGAGAGAGAGAGATAATAGATGAAAATATAGTCGAGATATGTCAGTATTAGAAATAAAATGACCTGAACAAGAGCGACAAGAGGGTGAGAAAATATGCGAGGAATAGAAGATTTTTCAAGTGGTTTTCTGGATGAATAGGAATGTGCTTTTTATGAGTAAGTGAATACTCGTGTGTGTGGTTTGTTTATGGGAGTCAGTTTGTGAAAGGAGGAAAAGAGGAGGAAGATAGAATAGAGATAGACTTTCCTCAACGAGATGAGCATTTAATGGAATGGCGAGGATCAAATTTCCTAGTTGATAGATGGATAGATCGAGATTCGAGATGGAGAGAGATGGTGAGTGAATTTGAGTCTGGCTCTATGCATATGTATACATGTGTGGTGTGGTAGAGAAGGTGCATCTGCCTAGGTGTAAGCAACGGAGAGTAAGGAAGAAGATGACGACGATTATGAAGACTACATGTGGTGGTTTGCTGGTGCATGGCTATGATAATTTCTCCCATACTCATATATGACTCTGCTCACTGTTTTGCGGGAGAAGAATATCTGGGAGAGTGAAAGTGGAAGGATGTGTGTAGGTATAAGTGTATAAAAGGGGAAGAAGTTGGAAAAGTGAAAGAAGGAAGGCGAGAGGGCTTTATTGAGCTGATCTTCAAAAACAACACGCGCAAATCGTGACAGATTGTAGCAATTTATCAAAGGAAATTGCTGAATTGGGAAAGTATGAAGGTTGGAAGGAAAAGGAAGAGATGCAGCGAGGAGAGCAATATGAAATTCAAGAGGTTTCGGATAGAGTGCTGCTTGGTATGGTATATGTATCATGGCATAGCAAAGCAAAGCATATCATGCTATGGCTTGGGCCGTTGAGGGGAGCAAATATTACTTAGTCTCCTGCTTTCACCACTCTCTCTTTCTCTCTCTCCGCAAGCTTTCGTTGAGCCTATTGGCTTGTCGGGAGTCGATAAACCCGGGAGCATTGCCCACAAACGAGGGATTTCCTCCAGCCCGCGAATGAGCGTTGTTACAGTTGTTGCGACTCTCTCTCTCTCTCTCTCACTCTTCGTCCTTTCTGTCGTTCTTTTCTTCTTCCTTGAGAGGAGATGGAGTGGAGAGAGTGAGAGAGATGACGATGACTATGTTGGCCCATGGATTCATTTGAGAGCTCATAATGACTCCCTATATTAATATTATACTTTGAAAACGGAGGGGAAAACAAAAAGAGGGAATAAAGGCGAGAGTGAGAGAAAGAGAAAACTTGAAGGGAAAAGGCAAAGGCAATTGAGGGTGAAATATAGACAAACGATGGCTTAATTCATTTTTCTCATCGATCCAACCAACAGTCGCGTCAAGTCAAGTGCCAGTGATAGTCTCGCTCTTTTTTCTCTGTTTTCTGAGGATGGCAATTGTAGGAAGCAATCTCAGTGTATGGTGTGTGTACAAAACATACTGTGCATAGTGTAGGCACACCGTAGGAAACCGAAAACCCAAGAATGTATAAAAATATTCGCCTTTTTCCTTCGTTAACTCTTCACTTTATTTTGGGATATGTATATATGAAGTATAATATGCATCTATTACCCATGGTTAGCTCTTCAACCTTTTTATATGATATTGCTCATCACTTCCACAAAATGCTCATGTCATGCAAACATCACATTGACTCCAAGTCCGAGTCCAACTCAAAGTCTGTGCTGGAATGTACATACATGTATGCATGTATGTATGTGCTATGTATTTTATATTACAATTTTTCTGTGCTTTCTCTTTTACTTTAACAAACCATTTAGTATAAGAAGGATACTATAAAGTTTTTCTCATATCAACTATTTGAACGTTTATTCTCATCCATAGTCCATCGGAAGAAACATTCATCTCTTTTATTTTCCTCTGTTGCCAACAGTTATTTCATTCTTATTGACCCATTCCACTCGCTCACAAATCATTACTTTTTAGCAGCTTTTTGTCCCTCTTGTGTATAATATATACTTGTGTGTGAGTGTGTAGTGTGTAGGGTGAGCATATTTTTTCTGTAGCGTTTTTGGTATAACTTCCGTTGTTTGACATAGGTAATAACAATAATATACTTTCATCTCACGGCTACTACCATGATGCTGCTGCTGATGATGATGATGGCGATGCTGATGATGATTATGAGCCTGACTATTATTTTTACGATTATTATATGAAATCATACCATTTATTTACTACGCCATTATCCATAATATAATGTAACATTACCTTCATATTATTTCCCTTCCATTGCAAACTACGACTACTAACAGCAACAGCAAAAAACAACCAACATACTGCTTCCATTTATGTATCTATATACACTGTTCACTGTTCTAATAATAAAGGGCAATGTTTTAGCTATAAGTAGTATGGAGATGCTGGTGGACACTGTATTCTTGACAGTTATATGCACGTTTTATGAGTATTGTTATTATATTGGAGCTACCGTAGGAAATGGTTGAAAAAACAAAAGGCAATACAATATTGGAACTAACGCTCATAATGTACATGAAATTATATGTATCATGTTAGTACTTGGGGCTGGTGGAAAATTTTGCGTTTACTTTTATTATAATTATTATTGTTATGGCTTATGGTTTATCGTCAAGTGTTCCTACTCGACTCGGTTTTTATCGATATTATATTATAAAATTATTACTATTGTTATTAGCATTATATTCCAGTATCTATATCTATCTGTTCTGTATACAATAGCCAGCTTAAGTTTGGAATGGTGAAAATAAAGAGAGAAAGAATCAAAAGCAAGTCCAACCTGTGAGTCCTTTAAGCCCAATTTCTCGGCTAATTTCTTACGATCGGGTTTTGATATGTACTTTTGAATTTGGAAGCGCTTCTCGAGACCTTTCCTTTGGAGGTCAGAAAATACAGCCCTCCGCATCATCCCACGTCGCGGTTTTCCTCGTGGCCCACTTGCCCATGGAAAGGAGCCAGGCAGTGGGAAAACACTTGCTCCACTTGGATGAGGCCCTGTACAATTAAATAAAATCAATTCATAAGCTTATATTCAAAGTCATAGATTCAAGCCGAAACTTAAAGCATTTTATTACGTTTCCTTTTCAAATTTTGCCGTGTATTACATAATCAAGATTTTTCGATTTCTCACGATTAGTAAACTTAAAGAGTGTCTTGGAATTTTCAATTTTTATCATTCTTGATACGCGTGGGAAATTGTTATCAGTTTCCTTACATAATATTACTGTTGGAAGTTCAAATCGATCAAATACAAAATATCGAATCTATCGACTGTATTATTTGTTATTGTTAACATTCTTTTGAACCTAAGCATAAACTCTATTTAGAGTTTATACATTATACATAGTGTAACCCTTTCGTTTTGTTTGGAAGTATATATACCTATTTAGTATTTAATTTTTTATTTATTTGTGTAAAGTTGCCGAATTATTTAATGACGAGACATTGAACCAGTTTCTAAAAGATTGAATTTATATGTGTATATTTGTGTGAAATCGAGAACGAATGGAGGTTGGATCATTACCATGTGTAATACATAAATATATATAACTGTATTATACATACTAGCTGGTCTTATGTAATGTATTTTATTGAAACTGTTTATAGAATGAGGTTTTGGCCACCCACACGGAGTAGTCCAATTAAGGCGTGAAATCCAAAATTTATCTGTGATAAAAGTGGACAAAAGAGTGGATTATACTAAAGAGAGTATAGGAGATGGGAATAGGGAACATCTAAAAAGGGTTCTCCAAATCTTTTTCCGCGAGGGTTCCCCTAATGTATCTGTACATTAGGTGCATACTCTCTATTCCTCAGAGCTTTTATGCCACCGTGTCTAATTTGCTGAATGTATGTGTGTACTTTGTGTACACAGCTAGCGTATGTTTTTCACAGTTTATCGTTGTTCCTCGTTCTCATGGTCTAGACTAGAATATATACCAGTCTAGACCACGCATCTGTATACACACAGAAGAAGCGACGAGGAAAAAGGCAACTTGGAATACAATATGTATGTTTTCATACTAATTCTAATAG
Source organism: Sminthurinus bimaculatus (assembly GCA_034698285.1). Classification (NCBI taxonomy): domain Eukaryota; kingdom Metazoa; phylum Arthropoda; class Collembola; order Symphypleona; family Katiannidae; genus Sminthurinus; species Sminthurinus bimaculatus. Next base: position 12,855 of record JAQIVE010000441.1, read on the forward strand.
TCCATAAATATCCATTTAGCTTCTGATTTCTGATTTATATATGTACACATACGAATACGATACGCAATAAAAGTGTAGAAGAAGACAACTATTCTATCATTCCTTGTCACGGCTTTCTGTTAGTTTTCTGGAATTTCTCCCCCGTGTCTTGTTGTATAATACATTTCATGTGCAGATTGATGAGAGCGTCTTGAACACGTTACTATGTAATGAATAAAATTCTTTTTCGAAAAGGTAGCCAAAGTAAATACGTCAGTCAGACATTGATTTCTCTGCCATGGAACGGAAACATCTGGATATGATGAAAAAGTATTTTACTTATCTACATACATACGACATCAAGAGAGTCTTATAACCCTTTTTACGAATTTGATGATGTTTATCTTTGCACAAAATAAATAAACAGCTCTCTAAAAGTGAGCACTGTAGGTCAACATCAACAGGAAGCGTATAGTTTAACGAGAGGCTGTACATGTTGTACCTACACCTATAAAATAATGCAACTCATCAAATTATTCTGGAGAAATTTGAGTTAAGAAATTGTAATAACAATAATTTATTATTTTATGCGCTGAACAGCATTTGAAAAAATCGCCGAGGAAAAATAAAAATACAAGTCGAGTGACAGAAATTTGATCCACTGGAATTTTTATATGACATTACATGTAAGTACTTTGAACTTACTATATGCGGTCTCCAGGAGATAATCGCCATTCGTTTGTCATACAATAACCTAATAAGATAAAAAAACTGTAGACTATACTTATAAATACTCTGCCACTGTGGTCTTGTCTCGATTTAGCTACATTTCCATTTGTCGGCTCCCCACTGACGATGATAGATTAAATCACATTATAGAAATATCTAAATCGCAATCCAAGTGTTCAAAAATGAAACAAGGGCCTGCCTATATGGCTACATTGTGTAATATATTAAGGGGTTTATTCAAAGGACGAATTAAAAAACTATAGACTGATCCACTGTATTGCAGTGTCCATGTATTTATTGTATAATAATGTATTTTTTAGGGATTTTTGGGAACCCCCCAGAGAGATTTAAGCTAGTTCATTCACTCTAGAGATCAGATTGAGTGAAGTCTATTGACATTGTGTTAAGCTTATGCTGACTGCCTGGCTTTGATTGTATTGGCTCAGCTCGGCTTACATCTAACGCTAAACAAATAATAGTATATGTATGAGATGGTACCTAAAAAGTAGGTACACACAATGGACGCAGTTTTAAAATGGGGCATTATCGAGAGAACGAAAAGGGAAAAAAAATTTAAGCAAAACGTATTCTTTCGACTTTAGATCAAATAGAGAGCGAATTAAAGTCTAGTTAAAAGACTTGATTGTCAACTTACCAGTTAAGAAAGCAGGGTGTCGGCATGATAGGAGGGCATGAAGATGAGGATCGAACACTCCAGATGAGCCCGCAGATGAAACGGCCGGTCTGGGAATGGGTTTTGCAATATTATTATTATTGTTATTTCCACCCCCTCCACCATTGCTATTGATCCCGTAATTATTAAGGAAAGAAGCTGGCGTAACAAAACCTGAAAAAATTTAATCATATTTTTATTGAAGATCAAGTCATATTCATTATTATTGTAATACATATTAAGTAATGTGACTATAGAGTGGAAAATAGAAAAGTAATGTCTGTCTTTCAAAAAATCTACACATGTATGTGTGTTGTACATTGTGTTCCTAATAGGAACTTCCTATTGCCCGTTCCCATTTCGTCGGTCCATAACATTTTACTATTGACACACGTTTAAAGGGGACCAGGAGAGATTTTGGGGTAGCTTGTTGATACAAGGTACAAAAAAGCTTACCACAAGTGCATGTATGCTTGCCTCTTCAAATATTGTGCTTTTGGATTACTATTTTTGTTACAGAGGAATACTCGTTTGTACAGTGTACATATTTTGCTCACAGCTAGCAACTCAAACATCAGTTTACGAAGGACTCTTGTTAAGTATCATGGACCATACGTTTATGCCATATTGTGTGAAAACATTACGATACAAAATGTAATATTTTGATTCACTATTAACTAATAGTTTTCATCCTTTGAACCTCAATGATAATTTAGGGATCTTTGGCAATGAATTTGAATAAAAACTCCTACTGTGCAATTCATTCGCTATTATTGCTTGTTTTCCCTTCTATCAAAATGGGGAACTGTCCTAATCACAAATGATGTCTTTCTGTTAAAGGTAAAACGAAGAATATTACCAAGTGGCGGTTCAAAAATATGTCTTATTGTTAATAGAAAGTTTCCCGACCTTACAATTTGTTTTCCTTGTTTTAGAACCCCGCTAATAAAGTGCGTTTTTATGTTTACAAAATGCAAAATCTTAATTTAGTAAACCACGTGTAGGAGATTTTGAAACAACGTTGTCCTTTGTCCTCACGTAAAATAAGCAAAGTACTCCGTTTAGTTTTAATTGCATGTGGAATTGTTTTGTTTGCATGGTCCGAATTTTCTCATATTCTAAGTATAGAAAACATCAACAAATAGATGGAGGTAGGTTAAGTACGGTTAGTTGTATGTATAATGTATACGTAATATATTATTAGTCGTTTTAATAGACTTTGAAACTTCAGCAGAGGATTACAAAAACGTTGTGGAAGTGGATGAAAATTGGAGTGCAGTTTTCTCTGTTTATTTAGTACATCGATCTCAATTTAAATCCCAGAAAAAACACTCATTCAACTCAAGACCAATGTTTTTATAATGGTTTAAAGCTGCTACTGTATATTCACCATATGCCTCAAGTTTTTGAGCATTAAAGCTCTTTTTGTTACGTGGCTTCGTGTATTTATGAATCTTATGTAGAAGAACTCTCCGCTCTTGTTTTGTTGTGTATTGTGTAGATATAGCGTAGCGCGCTTTCCTCACTTCCAAGTTCACTGTGCCTGATTCTTCTGAATCTGATCAACGTCAACCACATGCTGTTAGCTGTTAACGTTGCAGTCACCCGTCCTTTCATTGAGTTCTCAATTATGGTGCTCCAAATGTCTCGTTATTCGTGAGACGAATAAATGCATGGGAATTCATGGAAATCGTTGTATATTCTAAACCTAAATCCTAAATTTATTTTCTATGTTTAGATTCAAGATTCAGGATTTACGTTTTAAAAAAAAAAGTTATTCAACTAATAGGTATTTTAAGTTGAATCCTGCTTTAAATAATGTCTTTGAATTTTGCTGTTGCTTCCTAACACTGTATGTGTACATTATATTGTAGGGAGGTTATTTTTTTAAATGTTCGACAGCTGATTAGTTCTAGGAAGTAGTGCTGTAGAGAAAGTATCTCCAGCTTCTATGATTAAGGAAACTTCAATCGCAGTGTACAACAATTTGTTTCCTTGTGGAATGGGGTGAAGGATTATAGATTTATGTAAACATATTTGGACAAATGAGTGAGTGTGGCGAATAGCCTTTGAATTCAGTAATATATAATTTATATTATTATTATGATTGTAAGAAGAAGAAGAAGAAGAGGCTCATTTATGCATAAATTCTATGCATATTCTGTGTGTACCATTATGGGAGCATACGCCTCAAATTGTCTGTCTACATGAGCACATTCGCTATTTATAATCCATACAAGTTCCCAACTTATGATTTATGACGACTTTGTGTTCTTATTCATTCATTCGTTCATTCATGCATTCATTCAAAGGAGAAAGAGAGAGAGATGCCGTAACGCATTTGACTCAGAAGTTGTAACAGGCAAATAGAAAGAGATACATGGTCGGCCACATTTGCATATTGAACTTTGTGCGTATATACTATTCGTGTTCATCCAGACCATGTTCAAATACAACTCAAATCCAGAATCCAGACTGGCACTACTCTCTCTCTCTCTCTCTCTTCCTCTTTCTTTCTCTCCTATTTCTCTGAAACTTACGAATGGAAAAGTCAATAGGTATTATGAAATTGGGCTAGTTACAACGCAGTGATAGAAAAAGAGAAAACATATATTATGCAATGTGCATATTATTATTTGTCAGTTGTGTATTTTAGTGTTCCTCTAACACTGCTTCTGACTTCAATCTTATGCTTCGTTTCATGTGCACAATTATTTACTCTTTTACTGTATGTATGTATTTTTGTCCTTTATCTCTATCAAACTCACGAGCCATAAGTCATCTACAAAAGTATTATGCGTGAAGAAGTCAAACTTGAAACCTGCACATGTGAATGTTTATAAATATGTATAACAGACGATCAAATCGAACATTAATTTATATCAGAATCTTCTTTTTTATAACAGGCAGAGTGACGGTAATAATAATTGCAATGTAGCTGTGGTTATGATTGCAGTTGTATTAGGGATGTAGATTACTCTAGTTTTCCTCTAACGCAAATGGTTGGTAACAACTGCAGTGTTATTATTTATCTTATTTTCACTCAAGGATTCGTGTTACGTTTCACAGTCAAATATTTAAATAGAAAAAAATCCCTTTCATGACTAATGGATTGGATTTCAATGTTTACTCTTTTATTATCCTCATTTATTTAATTATGTAGTTTGCCTGTTATATCTTACATGAGTAAGTTGACATCTCACGTTGCTCTAAAGAGCCGGCTTTCTTAAAGCGCGCTGCTATTGCCGTGGTGGTATTTTTTAATGTTATGTAACTGGAGAAACTTCTTTCGAGACAATATTATTAGATTGCTTTAATTGTAGTTTTATCATTATCTTTGCCTTTCCTATCTCATTTCTAGAATGTACAATATTTTTTGGATGTATGATGTATGTACTTAGTTCCGATGAATGAACGGTTTAATTTTGAGTGTTTTGTATTTGTGAATGTTTTGATAACTTTCAGTTATTACTGATGACGTAACTGTAAGCTTGTAACAGATATTCTTTTTGCTCATCGAAATTGGCTTGTGTTGAAGTGATAATCCTTTGCACATCTCTTTTTATACACATTTTGCAGAAAGAATAAAATTACTAACATTTAACTTAATAAAATGTTAGCTGTTAAAATGCACCAAGCTTGCTTTGAAATTTTTACGATTGGCTGAAAATTGAGAAAATTGTACAAGTTCATTTCTAAAATGCAACTTATATTCAGCTCCTCCTTATTCTATAGTACTCACGTTGTAAGAGGTGACATACGTACTTATGTATAATTATGTATGCCAGCTCTGTTTATTGTAAACTTCTTGGTTACAAATTTTTATGCTAACTCTGATCACGGGTTTTCGATCCTCTTAGTATTTACCTTGACAATGCTTTTTTTTTCTTACTTTCTACATGCAAAACGTAATAGCAGGTGAATTTTTACGAAAGAGAAAGTAGAAAAGAGCCTAAAATGTTTTATGCTTGAACATGAAAAGTTATGACTCAATCACGGCTTGCTGATGGCATGATAGAGACGTATAATATGTTAATACGAATATTCGTGTGAAATGCTGACTAATATTCAAATTTTATGGGAAAAAAGTATATCACCAGATTTCTACATTCTAGATGGTTCTTAGCATGGATTATGAAGTATGGATTTGTACATAATATAGGAATGGAATGGAGGAGGGAAAAAGAAGAGAGGATTTGGGCAATTGGTAAAGAAAGAAGAAAAGACCGAAAAACATAGATTACATATGCTGTGGTGGTTGGGTTTTGAGTGAGAGGCTGAATGGATTGGATTTTCTCTGTGTGTGGGTGCATGTAATGGCTGAGCATGTGGTGAGAATGCTTTAGAATGCTTACTGGCGTTGAAGACAGAAGTGGAATCGGAGGAGCCATTCTTGTCGCTTTTATGGTCATCTCTGCTTATGGTCGATCCGAGTATGGCACTAACGCTAAACTTCAACACTGGTTTCCGAGTATTATTATTGTTATTGCTGTTATCCTCACATTTACTCTTGATTTCACTACTGCTACTATTTCCACCACCACTACCATCACTAGCTCGATTGCTATTTGGCTTCTTACAGCGATGTCGACACGTGCAGTTGTCCTCGGGACATTGTCTCTTTCGACACAATGTCGATACTGATGATGAGTCTCTACTGTCCCGATCTCTTTCTCGGTCTCGGTCTCTGTCCCTATCTCTGTCTCTGTCTTCGGACGCAGAGGACGATAGTCTCGATTCACTTTCCGAATTATTAGAGCTACTATTTACATTTACACAAACACAATGTTGTTGATTTTGATGTTGTTGTTGTTGTTGGTGGTGATGATGGTGGTGATAGGCGGGGACTCCACCATAATTGTTTTGATTTTGGCAGCCTGGAGAAACCTCTGAATGTTTTATCTCTCGCGATCTACACCGTCTCTCCTCCTCCTCGAATGTGTAGGAAGCTGTGACTCCGTTTCCTAAGATGGGATGGAGGCGTGAAAGACAAAATCAAGGACAAAACAAGCCATTTGTATTCAAATTAGTGTGTATAGTGTATACTAAGACCTCCTTTGAACATTGTTTTCAAAGTACGTATGCATGTATGTATATCAAAGTAAAATATGAAAATATCAAAGGAGAAGGGAGTAAAACAAACCTGCTCCACCTGGAGGGCTGGACGAGGGGGTCAAAGGTGAGCCCATGAGACCGGGTGACGAGCTGTCCGCTTGTGTTGATGGTGAAATCATCGTGGGTTCAGTCTTGAAGGAGCAGGGTGATGATGATCCATTGATATTAAGATTTAATACATTGAGACTTTGATGCTCTACATTATTCACTCGGCCAGCGCTGACTCGGAGTAAGTTCTCCATAAGAAAGCCACTCACAGGCTGGACCACTAAACTATTATGATGGTGATTGTGATGACTGTGGTTGTTAATGTGACTATGATGATGGTGGTGGTAGTTTTCAGACAGGTTTTTTAAAACTGAGTGATATAGAGGAGCCGGGTTGAGTACATTTGGAAGCATTCTAAATCTCAGATGAATCCACACTTTTTTCTTTCCAAAAAAAAGTCAGCAATACTTTGAGATTTAAAAAATGCATTTATCTATTTTTTATAAACTCGGCTCATCATAATATACAATGCATTTTCTTAAAAATTTCTCACGGGGTAAACACTAAAGGGAAACACTAAATTACACAAAATCACTCTATAATATTTATAGTGCGGAATTTTTGTATATGTATGTACGTTTTAGATTTTATAGGTTAGTTTCAAGTTAATCATGATTTATGTATTATTTATCACACGGTGTCAATACGACTGTGGGCAATACTAGTAATAATTGTAATGCTGTTTATTATGTTTTAATGTGAACATTTATCGAGCTGATTAGCCAATGATAATGTGGGTAAAACTGAAAACGGTTTGACGGGTTGGCTGTGATTCGGTCTATGGAGTGATGGAAACTAGACCGTTGTCGGCAAAATCATGTTCTACTAGTATGGGGAAATTACGATGTTTTGAGGACTTGAGTATGAAAAGGGGACAGGAACGAGATAGAGAGAGAGAGAAAGATAGAGAAAAGTTGAGGTTTGAGATGGATTTAGATTTAGAGTCTGTTATGTATACAAGATTGGGAAGCGATGATTTGGTAAGTTTATAGTCCATGATTCAGTTTAGTGAGGCAACTAGAAAATAAGCGAGAGAGAGAGAGAGTGTGTGTGAGAGAGAGAGAGAGAGAGAGAATATTAACCAACCCTGTAGAAGAGAACCCTTCCCGCCCTGTGTAAACCTGTTCTCATTGATTTCCAGTGTCTGATCCAGCATTTCATGGGCACGTGGGTAAAGGCTCAACCCTCCCGAGACTCTCATTGGCTCAGCACTTTACAACTCGGGTAACTTCGTAGACCTTCCCTCCTCTGTACTCTATTCTCCCATATGGACTACCGTACAATACATTTTCATGGCAGTACATATAATACTGACATTATGTATTATGTGTATTTATTCATTTCTTCTTTTTTCTCCATCCATTTGCTTCATGTTTATCCTTCTTTGTTCTCTCCTTTAAAGTATGTATACACAAACATGTTATAGTCATATTATTATTTCTCGGATAATGCTTTAGCAACCTTTAAACCCTTTTCAATTATAAGTTCTTTATTGGAAACGTTTATATTCCTCTGAAAAGTTGCTTCAAGTACACTGGATGCCGGTTATAGTGAACACTATTTAACATACGGTATAAGGTTTTTCCTCGGCGCCTTTGGAAAAACTGATGACAGAAACCAGCTGTGAACGCTTATAGAAATTAGATTGTTCGTTGCAATATTACATTAATTCTGCTACACAATTAGTTAAATGTCAAAAATTTAATCCAGATCAAATAATCGGACACAATGAACATTCGTCTATTTATTATCACAAAAATCTGAGACTAATCACAATCAAAATATGGGTGCAGAACGAAGTTTTCCATATACGCACGACAGAAACTGTTTTTATTGATTTCGCCAACAAAATAATTTGCCCATTTTTCTCGTCGTCGGGCACTTTCTATGTCATAAACCGGCATGCAAACTTGAGGATTAAATGCATTGTATATATATGTAACATATCAAAAGAGCAAGAAATCGTATGCCGGTCTGGCTTTTTATATCCGGTTTACAGTGTATTTTGTATAGGCAGATAATGTTTACGTTGCATGGAACGGTTACATTATAATAATAATACAATCCAAAGTCCAACAACCAAATGGGGGAAAGAGAACGGGCAATAAGTCTAAACTTGAAATTATTAGGGAGAGATTCCACCTTTTGAATCACAAATAGCTCCGCCATAATGTATTGTTTCGATTTACGTTTTGTGTGTGTATATGTGAAGTATTTTTCTAAAGAGCGAAGAGTACTCTTTACTTACCATGGTTACTCATTGTACTCTTCGCGGACTAGAAAAGAACGTCACATATAGTGTACAGTCGTATTTTGTTTGTCGATCCAAAACGTGTGTATTTATCAGTATTTATTTGCGCAATACAGGCCCAGCATATATTTTTGCATGGGCTGACGGAGACAGAATTATGAGCTGCTGCCTTGTCTGCTACTTCGTTTTCTTTGCTTTTACTTTTACTATATAGCTCGAAGAGAACAACATAGGGTCGATGTGGGTGAGGCGGGTATTATGTTCAGCAAGTCGTTTGTCAATTGGTTTTCAGCTCGTCCCTACATGTTGGCGTCTGGTCATATAAAGCAATCAAAGTTAACATTCAGATATTTTGCATTGACCGTAAAATGAATGTGCCGAAAAACTGCGATAAATCCCTTTCAGCCAGTATAGAGGCTTTACACAGCTCGACCCTATTTTATTCCTGGTTATCATATAACGAAACGATATTTATGCTATGACTTTTATTTTGTTTCCTTTTATATTTTATGGTGGAGATCGAAAGCATTCAAGATCCAATATCCAATAATGTGATATTGTATCGTCTTTACAAGTTTTCTATCTGTATAAGGAACGGGAAGGGAAAATCTCCTCAGAATTTAAATTAAGTAATCTGTGTGTATTTAAAATTACTTGTCGCGGCACGATTTCCGATACAGATATCGCTACAAATTATTGATATTTACATGCATAGACTTCTTTTCTTCTGCATGTAATGTTTATCTATACTATGAACAAAAATAATTATATTATTCTTGTGTAATCAAAGAAATTTCCGCTCATAAGTCAGCACGAAGGCTAATGGAACAGAAAAACTGGGGAAATTATGAAGAAGTTTATCAAGTCCATTGTCTTTTATATGTAAATATTTTCTGTTCAGGGAATGGTATATGTTACATAATATGTATAGTTAGTTTCAACTTATGGAGTAACTTATTCTTTCACATAGAAAAAGTAGATTAATGGCAGCGAATTGGTAAAAGACGTAGATAAAATTGTGTTGATTGAAAAAAACGAATTTCTCTACTCTTCTACACTTTTTCCTTCGGAGCTCTTGCCTTGGAATATATCTTGGATTATTAACATAATTTTCAAGTGGTTCTGACATGGACTTAATCACCAAGATAAGAAATGCGAAAGCCTTGTGGGAAGGAAGAATGGGCCGAGCCATTTAATTATATAAGCAGTTTACATACGTCTTTCTCTGTATAATATTTTTCGGACAAAAAAATTCTGCATAATTTCTTTCTCTCATACATACATTTCATTTTGTATGCATGGAAAATAAAATGGGAAAAAGCTCGAAAAAACGCCAAGCTCGGCTACTGTTCCCATATTTTATATTCATCCTGAATGCAAAAGAAGTGGATTTCTCTTTCAGATGATGAAAATATGAAAAATAAAAAGTTTGCACACATACACACATACCCATCGATGAAAAAAGGAAAGAAATTTCCGGAGTTTGTTTGTGTTTTCTTCTTAAAAGACCACGTCAGCATGGGACTAAAAACACTTAATACGCTGTGTATATAAAGCAAGTCAAAAAAACGAATGGCATGACTATGTATATGTGATCTAAAAAATGAACTGTGAGCTGTATACTGTAGGTACATTGATTTCATATACATACTTTATATATAGCACAAATGTAACGTTGTTGGGCATTACATCACGTCAGCCGAATTCCATTTTCAACAGTATAAAAATGTTGTTAAAAACATTTTACATTTCCAAGAACTTTTCCCCCATTCGATGTGCAAAGGCAGCGTTCAACTTTGATAGATAAAAGATAAAATTGACAAATCCGCATGTGTACATATATATGTACTTATGTACATTGTGCAAGTGTGGTGAAAGAAGAAAAGGGGGGGAAACAGGACATGGTTATGGAACTTTTTAAAGTTTCAATGGGTTGTACAATAATATTTTATTCGTCGTGGAAGAATATAGATGAGTTTGCTACGACTTTCACCAGCCATGATGAGGACGACAACGATGAACATGAAAGTATGACATGGACAAAAGCGCGAGAAATGAGAAAAAGAGCTTATAAAAGGAGAAAAGTAGAAAGATCTAGCGTATATGTATAACTATGATGGTTGATTTTAATTTTAATTTTCACCAACTATTCCTTCCTTCTCCTTCACTCCAAACAAGTTTCATTGTCTAAGAGTGGAAAAAGTTGGTTGGAAAAGAAGTGAAGAAAAAGAAAGAAAGAAAGAGAGAGAGAGAGAGAGAGAGAGATGATGATGCGGGACGAGCCGCAGGATGAAAAACAGGCGAAAAAATATACATACATATATACATGAAAAGCCAGATGATAGCTATTCATCGCCAGAACTTAACCCGGGCTATGGAAATCACTTTGCCTTCAGTATAAAAATAAAAGTATAAAGTAAAGTAAAGCAACTCTTTACTTACTCATTCACTCAGCAAACAACAACTAATGCCTTGGAGAATATGCATGACTGCGTAATACCCCTTTTCTCAAATTGAAGCTGGATTTTTTCTCCCTATTTTCTTTCTTCTTTTTTTGTATATTGTCTTCGAGGAGTTTTTCGGATTTGGAAGGGAAATTAACTTGGTTATTGTTGTTCTACCGCCCGATGAGATTATATTATTATAGAGTTATATAGGGAAAATCGTAAAGTTGCTTTTTCTCATTTCTCAGATTTTTTTTCTTCTTTTTTTTCTTTCATCTACTTTTTTCTCCCGTCGTCCCATTTTATGATGCTATATTATGTATATATTGTGTATTTACGCATTACCAGATCTTTTTAGTACTTTTTAGTAGTTTGTCTTTCTTTTTGAGGAGCAAAGCTCTATATTGCCATTTAACTAAAAGCTTCGCGTGCCTTACTAACAAAATAACTCTCAAACGGTGTGAAACCTTTCAATTATTTTGATTTTGAAGCCCTTTTTTGTGCCGCAATCTATCTAGACAAAAGTATACGTATTACGTATAGAACTCGTGTGAATTTTTTTTCTTAATGTTAATGAGTTATTTACTTGCATTGCTGTTCTATTTCCCACGTGCGATTGCATTAAAAATTATTTACTAACAGATCTAACAATAATCCTTAAAAGTCTAATTAGGTTTAAATTTAATTAAAATTAATATTAACTAATAATGTTCAATGAGTTCCAGGCTTTAGCTTGGTTGCACTGAAGCTGTTCTCTCTTTGGTCCTACACAAGTGTAAGGGCTTGTTTACAATAAGAAAGAATAATGGAAAAGCGTGTGTGTGTGTGTATGCAAGGGATATTTTTCATTTCCATATCTTTCTCTTTAGTTTTATTCTTTTCTTGAGATCTCTTCATATTATTCTTATGAGGATTTTTGCTTTGTAGAGACACAAGGAAAGTAGAATGAGAATTGACGAAGTTTTGTCAGCGTGTGTATTTAATTTGATATGTATTTTAGCTGTGAATATTTGAAGCGTGCATATGAATGAGAATTGAAGTTTGAAGTGGATCAGAGGTCTTTGAAGGAGGCGGAGAAGGCAAAGACGAAGAGAAAAAAGTCGTTGGTGGAGAGAGAGTTGGTAGTAATTTAATCGCTTAATGGAATAATTTTTCGCGATTTAGAAAGCACATGCCAAAAACACTGATGCCTTTGATAATTAGGCTTCTTCTTTTTCTTTTTTTATTCTCAACGCTCTTTCTCTTTGCCTTTCTTCTCTTCCTTTCATTTTTCTTCTTTTCTCTTGATGATGGGCTCTAAACTCAACTTCAACTGTGAGCCTCAACAACTCGAACAACTCCAAGTTGGGCTCTAAAAAAGTCGATGGGATAGCTGGCTGCTTGGCTGGTTGGTTGAAAAAAGAAGGAGGAGGAGAGGAAAAAACATCCACATCTTAATTTCATTCCCTGATGATCTCATCTAGTCGCTTTCTTCTTCTGCTTTTTCCTCTTGTGCTTGGCTGCTTTGGCGTATATATTTTTCATGAAATATTACATCTAGAACTATCATCATCATCATCATCATCATGAGGATGATGTTGATGATGATGATTCTCAGAGAGAATCTTCCAATTTCCATCACATTATCATCAAGATTAAATTGCCATTCCAAAAACTCCCATAATTATATCTCATTCTCTTTCATCCAAGGAGCATTCAAAGAAAAAGAAAATACAAAAATAAGGGAGAGCCTACGGACTTTTATGCTCATATAATATATGTATGTATACACAGATAGCAGGACGATAGGAGCATGAAAACTTGAAAATTATAATCTCACAAACTATTTTTATTCAAGCACCGGCATCGTTATTCTCCATGCATGTATAGTTGTGGTATAGTACTATTTAGCTCGCTGATGCCGTTGCTTTCCGTTTTGCTGTAGAAAACCTATATACTTGGCGTAGGTATGTATGTGTGTAGTGTGTATGTATTTCTTTCTTCGTCATTTTTGGTTTTTGGCTCTTTAATATTTTTTCCGTCGGCTTTTCTATTTTCCTCCTGTTTTTATACTTTCTATTCACATCCATGTAGAAAAAAGTTGTAAACATTGATTGTGGAAATAATAAACACAGGGAAACAAGTTTAACTTTTCCCTCTTATCAAGTACAAATTAAATGTCTATCACTTGTGACTTGAAGTAAAAAAATGAAAGGCAAAATGGTTTGACGTACATTTTATTTTTTACAAAGTTATTCTTTTCATGTTTTTAAAAATACATCTCAATGCAAGCCGTAAAAAGTTTCATAAATTTGAAAGTCTATAGAATTTTATCTTTTGCATCTCAAAGGTGGTGCTATCTTTATTCTTTGTACATTTAAATTAAAAGTAACAGCAAGGTTTGACAGATCTGAAAAGCAATTTTTTCTAATTTTTTCTAAGTGATCATAATAGTGAAGAAGAGCTGGAATAGAAGTATTACTCGAGCAATTCCCAATCTCCCTATTGTCTAGTGGCTTGATTAAAACACGTTATATGTAACTACAATTTTTTTGTGTTCCACATGTCCTGTATACTGTCAGACTGTCAGATATAGGGGCGAATAAACAAATTTCCAGTTTCAACATCAGGGACAAAGAAAAGACAAATTAATTAACTTTGATAAAAAGGAGTCAAAGGTGTATTTTCCAAATTCCAGATTTCTAGGAAAGATTTTAAATAATTTTATAAAAACTGTTTAATATTTTTTCATTTGTGGAACATGCATTGAATTTGGGTTAAAAAAGAGGGCTTCCCCGTCCAGAAGAATCTACCCCTCTAATTTGCTTCTTTTTAGAGCATCCAGTTCTGACTCTGATTGTGACTTTGATGACAAAGTACAAGCTTCAAAATGAACTACGGCAAATCAAAATGTATGCACAATGCAAAATTTGGAAGGAGTGCGACTACAAAATGTTGAAGTTACACTCTTCACTCCCCATTCAATTTTACATTTTACTGGTTATCATTTATTTGGATGTGTGTATGTGTGTGTGTGTGTGTTTTGATTTGAGTTTTGAGTGCGTGGTGTAGTCGTGAATTTATGTTGTGTGTTTGTGTTTAGTTGACGAGAACCCTCGACATCCACCGATTTGATTTTATTTGTCCACATATGAGATTCAGGAGTATGGAGTTCGAGAGTGAGTTTATCGAGGAAACGAAAAGATCTCTTGTGCGTACTGCGTATACTGTAGTGTGTACAATATATATATTATATATGATATGTCTATGTTTTTGTGTAATACATGACAATTGTCGATATAATATAGCGATATACATAGTAGTATGTTTTCATATTATTACGTTATAAATACATACTTATACATGTTTGTATGGAAATAATATTATTATTATTACTTCATGTGATTGGAGTTCGTCGCGATTTCGATTGCTTCGTCTATTGCTATTGACACTGCCGCCGTCCTCATCATCATCATCGCCGTCGTGCTCGTCGCCGTGATTGTCGTTGAGTTTGGAATGTCAATACCACATGGCATATGAGTGTATTATTGCATTGCATTGCAAACCCTTCGCCCGTCACCTTGATGTCTTTTCCCTTTCCACAAATTCCGTCGGCAAACACACAAACTCTCTCTGTGTAATGTCTATATCACTGCACATATAATACAAGTCTATGCGTACATTTTGTGCATATGCATACATACATGTATAATATGTTCGTATCACACATTACACCACACTCAACTCAAACATCCCAACAAAGTACAATTGAATGTGGATGGTTTCCTCCAACTTTTTCCTTTCCTTTGGGCTTGGTGTTCACAGCTCGTCGTTTTTATATATTTATTTTGTGTGTACAATCACGTGGAAGCATTCCTCAGTTCTCTTATGCATATTATGAGGAATATTATAGGCAAAAGACTATCTTTCCTGAATATGTAGGTATGGGTAAGGGTAAGGGTGAAAGTAAAAGTGAGGAGCAGTGTGCAGCGGTAGTCATTGCTGCCACATAAAAAATATGATGTTCTGCACTCACCACGCATTTTATTTGCAAACTTCACCGTCGACATCTAATAACCGTCGCCAAATGGTGGAGATTGAGTCGTCTATCGACTTTAATAAAATGCTTGTTCCTTTATTCCTCCCTGTCGTCTTCCTCTTTTTCTCTTCCTTCGCTTCCGTATAGGCACACACTCATATATGGGTGTATTTTATCCCTTTTGCATTGAAACATTAAGGTTCTATCCGTGAGAGAAAGATACTGTTTGCGTTTCTCTGCTTTTATTGTCATCGTCTTCTATCACAGCGGAAACTTTGACATTCAATTTGAATGGGAAAAATATTTTCCTTGCTTTTTCACCAAAAACAGAAAGGATAGTTTTATGCAGTTCGCAGTATCTATGCATTTTATGTGCTTGTGTACTGTGTACAGTGTACAGTCTATAAGGATAAGCGGCTTTACACTTTGTTTCAATTTCTTATGGAGGCATAAGAAACCCTCAAATATCACATCTCAAACATTCTTCTTTCGTTCAAAACATTCTCCTCTAAATGCAGTGATTGTGGAGTGGTGTTTACATACATGTATGTAGTGTAATAAGGAGTAAAGGAACTGACTACAACGCACACTGTATAAATTTATAACGGAGTATTATAATAATAAAAAGAATGGCTACTAATAATCTTCATCTTCATGGTACGTTGTATGTATATCGTTGTATGTAGTGTACTGGAATTTCTCAGTAATAGTTCCAGTGATGGTATATGGTGAATAGTGAATAGTATGGTGGTGAACTACGTCAACATACCTAATATCAATCCCGTTTCACACCCGGTGTCAACTTTATATTATAGCCGCTCAAACAAAAACACGCCGCTCAACTCTTGACTCACCCACTCTCGCACTCCCGTCGTCTCACATGCCTATGCATAATATATACATAATAAGGCTTAATATACAGCTCAGTTTTACACCCAAAGCAAATACCGTTCCTTTCGCCTTCAGACCCCGGTTCACAAGCAGTAGGAAGTGAGAGGCTCGCAACAAATTGCAAAGAACATTTATGATCAAAGGGGAAAGCAAAGCGGTGAATTCTGAAGGATTGGCCAAACGAAAGAAAGGCCGGTCTAAAATATATGAAACCGGGACTATGTATGAGCAGACAGTAAATGATCCGTCATAATATTTACACCTGTTATGCGTAATTTTGCTGAAATTGTAATGGGATTTTGCTGGAGCGAAATTCCAAGAGTGTGGACACTATCCGAAGTACATGGTTGAGTACATGTTATATTTTATGTAGACAAAAGGAACGAAAGAGCCACATAATTTTTATTGGGTACAGTAAACTTGACATTACTTCATATTGTTTTGAAAGTCAGGTACATATATATTGCAGTTTAACTTGCCGTTAATCCGCTATTGTTATTCGTTATGATAGGACTTTATTCATTCGCATTATTATTATTAGCATGTGGCTTTCCACATATTATATAAAGCTGCTAACAGTAAGTATGCGAGTCCAAATTTACATATCAAAGTATTAAAGAACAGAAAATCAGTTTTCGGAATGTTAGTGTACATTGGTGGAGTGTGGATGGACAAATGTGGTTGAATTGATATTGATCCATCGGAGATGTAATAGTAACACCAAAAGTATATGAAGAATGTATTATGTATGTACGCTTATGAATGTGGAATAGACTGGAAAGTGAGTAGGAGCAATAAAATATAAAATACCGCACAACACTCTGGAATTTAGTGGAGAGCCTCCTGTTGTGAAATGTTTATGTCTTTATCTATTCTTTTTATTGACGATGGATCACATTCACATAATACATACATAATTCTGTACTGTATATAATGTATCATAGTCATTATATGATTGTTATTATTATGGTCACTTAATCTAGAACTTGATCAACTCTTACTTGGATTTCAATCACAGGCCGCAGTATTATATTATTGTAGTAAAGTCGTTGCTACCAATTAATTTAATCGAAATAATATTGCAGGGAAGAGGGGCAAGCATGTATGTATACGTGGTGACATTTGATATCCGATGCAAAGTCAGAAGGAAAGTTATTGTTTCTGCTGCATGTGCATGTTTATTATGTATTATGTATGTATAAATCTGAGGCTTCAGAATGGATTTCCTTGAGTGCTTGAGTATAAACTTATATAATCGTAACGTAATAATAATAATAATATGTTCTTTGACTGACTAATATGTTGGTTTGGTGAGGCGTGAAATATTTTTCATGAGATTATTTAGATCAATAAAGGAAAGATTTGTCTAAAATTACACACAGGCTGCCAAAACGGAGACAGTCAAAGGATATTATTATATGGTACACATGAGGTTTTATTACAAAAGTTGTAATAAATCCGTACAATAGAGACAGAGAAGGAGAAAGAGGGAGAGAGAGAGAGAGAGAGAGATCTGGATGAGAGGCATAGAAGGAGAGAGATGGAGAAGCACCACGTGCTCCCTTCCCGTCATCATAATAATATAGTAGAAAATGTGTGTACCATATACACCTATCTTATATTATAAAGACAGAAGGAGAGAAACAGCTTCCCGTTTTCCATCAGCGATTTTCTTCCTTTTTTTGATATTCGATATTGGATACTTGCTGCAGTCTCCAGTCACGATTTCACAACGTCAGCCTCCGATCTCAGAAGGTTTCATGTACATATGTATGCACAGCATAATACATAATACTCGCAAGCCAGTCGACACTTTTAGACTTTCAAATTCAGCATTCGGCCAAAATTCATTCAATTCCACCGACACACACATTCACATACTGGTATTTAATAGGTATACATACAAGAATACATATCGATATATCGGTATATATACATATTAAAATGGCGACAATTGAGTACAAATTTAATCTCATAATATGCGATTGAACAAAAAATAATAATAATGTAGCAGAGATATAAGGTATACAATTTGTATGTATTTTACAAAGGAAAATATTATTACAATATTACTATTATCATCGCCATAATTCTCTTTATTATTAAGTAGAATGTCTACAGTTTCCTCTATTACTCAGTCATCCATCAACTTTTTGACTTGTGATGATGTGATTTCCCTCATGGAAGTCTCCAATTCTTATATTATGCAGTAACGTGACGTAATCATATAATATTAATGTGATGACTGTTGGATTTGGCTTATAGTATAGGACTTTGAACGCCTTATTTTAATTTTGACTTTGACTTTTTCATCTATTTTTTCCATCTTATTACTTATTACCTTCGGAAAAAGAGGGGAAGCGTCAAAGTTTTCCAGTGAGTGAGACGTACATGTATTCATAAAAACTTCTTTCCTTCCCTATTCCATGTATAATAATGAGAAGTTCAGTTTGAAATAGAGCGAAAAACGTATAATTTAATATTCGCATTAAGAGAAAGAACTGATGACTGTACTAATAACTCGGTTTAACCCCTTGGAAAAAAGTGTAATATTGCTCAGTATCAGTTCAATGTGGAGATTGGAGGGGAAGCGGAAGCTTTCAATATGCTGTATTTATGTATACACATTGGAAATAACGCAATAATGTGTAGCATGTTTAGCGTCTAGAGCCTAGAGTAGAGTATTGTATAAGAAGGACAACTCGGATCGTGCGCTTTTATGCATGTAAAAGTGTATATGGGCGAGAAGCAGTCGAGTGACTGGAATAGACAGGAGAGGAGTGTCAAAAAGTAATCCGTGAGGAGTCCGTGTGGCATATCGTCCCATTTATTCATAACGTTACCGTACGGTATATATAGGACTCGTAGAGGCTTTATGCTATGTATAATTTTCTTTGTATTATATGGTAAAATGTTATGTGTATCGTATATTGGATGACACTTCAAGGAGATTAACGAATGAATTTTGATGTATTTTCTTCTCAAATTGATTTCACACAGAGTCAGTTGTTTCTAATGGTCCAATCCTCGGATCCATCCGTCCTTCGAATATATGTATGCATATATGTAAGGGTGTAATGTGTGGCTGCTGGCTCATATGTACGCCTATCTGTAAACATAAGGCTCATCCTATTCAGTCTGGTCGTCAGTCGGCAAATAAAATTTCCCTTGACTTTCTTTCTCCTTTTCCACATGTATGTATATTATCTCTTCAGTTATGTATATGCTACATTATTTATTCACTTTGCTCCGTGCACACACATCTTTTCATTCTTGTCTCTTTTATTTCTTTTTTTCCATACCAGCCCACATATCACTTTCTAAGGTATTATTCCAAGGAATTGCTACACATAAAATGCTAATATTGACAGTTTCTATGGCCATTTGCTTGGATACATTCTAATTTCCTTTTATTACTACTAAACGTTGTGTAACATGTGTTTTAATCCAAGTAAGTATTTATTTTTGTGAGATGATGAAGAAAATGTCCATTTTAAAACCAGTATTGGTTTATGCGCAAAATTTTAAGGTTTAAAAGTTGCAATGCTAACAACAACAGTAGTCAAAAATGTAAAATCATTGATATTATTAAATTCACGCTCAACTGTGGTGCACGTATTATTTTTTATTTTTGAATAAAAAATCGAGTCCTTCAGGTCTGAAAAGTGAAACATCATTAATCAACATAATAAACGATAAATGGAGTCAATGGAGTTCAATGAGCGGTGTTTTTTCCAGAGCGTGATCCAATGGATACATACTTGCTTACAAAAAGGTTTTGTGTAAAATGTAAAAAGGTACTGTGTGTGTGTTGTACAAATTGAAATTGGACAAAAACTATTTGTATTTGTATTTGTGTTTTTTATACATAATATTTTGTAGTAGGCTGGAGCTCAGTGCATGTGTAAATTGTACAGTTGATGTACACACACACAAAGCTGGCATTAATACAGTTTCAGTTGTGTGTTGACTGAAAAGTTAAAAAATTGTGAGCGGATGAAAAGAAGAGAGGCTGACAGGAGATGGTGCCGAGTCAGAAGGTGAAGACGAGAGGTAACGAGCGGCAAGTCAGTGAGTCAACATCATCACTGGCCTTCATCATGAACAACTCATGAAGATGACAGAAAAAAGTACAGGGATGGTATTGTGTTTAAAAAAGTCCTTTGCAAGTAGCCCTGTACCCTATACATATGCATGTTTGCTCAGTGCCATAATAGTGCAACTGTGTTTGTATATGTATCGTTGTTCTGGTTTTCTTGCCGTTTTATAGTGACAAACGATTAGATGAGAGAGAAAATAATGAATGAAAATGGACCCCCTACCTTTAATGTTGATTTTCCATTAATCAACTAGTTCGCAGCTCCTCAGCTGACTAAATTTTAACCTTAAAGTGTTAGCTTCAGGTTTCAATTCGGCTCCTGGACATTGAACAATGACACGTTGGTGCACACAGTATCAGTATAGTTGGTAGTCTTCAACTTGAATGACACGAAAAATAAATGAGAGAACAAAATCTTCTTTACACTTTACACATTCAAATGCCACCGGAGACGTCTTTCAACTCTACAGTCATTATGATTATTACGATGATTTTTTTTTCGAGGCTGATAAATAATTGTCTATTTGTCCATTTTATGCATAATAATAAACATAATCATGGTAATGATAATATTTCTATTTGAACATTGAACTGTTAGAACATCCACCAACAGCAGTCAGGATAGTCAGTAGTCATTCATTATTCCAGATGAACAAATTACAGAGACAAGAAAGAAGATCATTTAAATTTATTGGGGTCTCATTATGCAAAATTCAAAGTAATATGCTACTCTCCATCTCTCCATCTTCAAACGTCGAATACATTTGAAACCTGAACTGGATGTGATTAAATGAATTATTGTAGCAGCTCCTTTATTTACACTGCCAGAGTTCAGCCTGTATGTATGTAGATTTGTAGCATTTCCAAGCGACAAAACAAATGACAACATGGCCCGAGTAAAAGTCACTATACATACAGTAATCTCAGCTGTACACAAACACACAGCACAAGCTCACAAAGCCCGCAGTAAATGGGAGAGCGGGCAAATATTATTTATTAATATGGGCAAACAAAGGACTCACATTAAACGAATCTATGGCGAACAATGAAATCTAATGAAAAACGATAGTTGATAGAATATAAAGAAGAATATGAAGGCCATCATCGTCGTATCATATTTTATACACACATAAGTATTACACATGCATGTATAATGTATACATTTTATACATACATGTAGTTGTGTGCGTATACTACGATTAGACTGTATTCAAATTCTAATTTGCATAATAAACTGTATTCATGCTTCTGTGCACTCTGTTTGTGTGTATTCAAAGTCAAAGACCAGATTAAAAGCGTGTAATTTGTCAGTGTGTTGGAAATTTCATTGCAGGATGTGCATGTTTTTAAAAACAACATTATACATACAAAGAAAGCACCCCCTAAAATTCTTTCTCCACGATACCTCTTCAAAGCGATTTTACTTCATTGAAAGATCAATATCGTTCGAAAAAATCTCGACGGTTTAAACATTATTTGTTCGAGTACTATTTGCCTAAAAATAAAGAGAGGGGCGGAGCTCACAGAAAGAGGAGTGAGTATACAGTCGTTGGTGGTGTATAGTCGTCAATTTATTATTTTTAAAAAATAAATGTACACACGTTTATTATTTCAACTGGACGGGATCCTCCGTATCATGGAGAAAATGTAGTGTAAACGTAACGTATTAAAAGTAAATTGTCCAGGATTTAAAATACATATAAGTATGCTATTAATTTAAACTAAATTCATACACTGATATCATACAGATGTGTGTCATGTATACATTATAACTTATAACCTTCCCTGTTTGTGTCTGTAGATGTGCTATGGGCTATTAGCTATTATAATCGGGACGGAGAAAGGAGTTGTTGTAGCAGAAAAGAGTAAAATTTAAAAAAGGAAGAAGAGTAAGTATGATCTTCTACAACGGCGGGGATAAAAAAGAGTATGTATTTAGTAAAGAGTAAAGTGTGTGTGGCCCATTGCCGTTGCCTTGTGGTATTGTATCATATCAATTCCGAATACCTTGTTTTCCGCTTGGAAAACTTGTAATAAATGTTATTTTGGAGGCTTACACCGTCGTACAACACAGCGTAATAAGCTGTACTCTTTTTTATTCTGTATTTTATACCAGGATAGATGTATCAATCAAAGGGTTGTAAGTTACAAGGTTGTAACCTATTCGTTCTTTCGGCCATGTCGGTTAGATGTTTGAATCGAGTTCAAATGAATTCACTCAGGCACACAAATTGCCTATGCACATTTACAACTTACAATATGTTATGTGTGTGTGTGTATTACTTTTCTCACTCTCACTCGCATTTTGTATTTCATATATGTATCAGTTACCTTTTGCTGGCGTTGTTCTGTGCCTTCGTTTTATATGTATTCTGGTACTCCTCGAAATCTTTTCATTTCTTATACATAACTAGCTGTAGATGTTGTTTCGTAATAAGGTGTAACAAGTATAGGATAAAAAGTATCCTTTAAAAGGCACGTAAAAAGCAGCATACATATAGTAGGAGCAAATGAAGGATTCAACTCGAATATCTATTAAAATGTATTTAATAAGAAGCTACATGCATTTATGATGATAGAATGAAATGAAATGGATAGGATAGGCAGAACCTTTGTATTGTGGGACAAAAGGATAATAAATATATACACATGTACATGGTATATTTGATATTCGTGTCTCAATGTTATGGTAAGGGGTTGAGCTCACACACATTCTTCCCGGTATTTATCCTCCGATTCTCAATGGCTTATCAATCTCAATCAAAGGCTAATACATGTGGGAGTAGAACAGGAATATTATGTGCATAAAATATTGTATAAAAGATGCATGCATACGTATGTACATGTCTATTGACAAAGGGTAAAAACCAAACTTTAAACCGTATATTTTGATTTTGATACTATTTTGTCAGCTTTTTCATTTAAAGAAGGACCTATGGGCTTTGGGCTCAAGTTTTTTTCTTGCCTTTGGCAAATATGAATTTTTATGTTGATTTTATCGATGTTTCCCTTTTATTAAGGGAAGTGTCATTGTATTTAATGATGGCAATAATCAAAATTTATAGATTTTAGCAAGTGTTGAAAGATGACCTGATCCTCGTTTTTTATCTATCGTTTTTCAATTATCGATTGTCAAGCTCTATGTTTTGCCGTTGTATACTTTTTACCAACATACGATCTTTTTGACCTAGTAAATATTATTGACAAAGGATGCAGGGTAAAACCTTATAAAACATCATTGCGTGTTTCGTGTTGTAAATAGATGCACATTGTACAGGCCACCAAATGTGTCCTGCGGTACCTTCTTTATTTGTATATGTATTGTGTATTTTCTCACATTTTTATGATGAATATTGTGGGTCTTTATAAAAAAAGAGAAAAAAGCGTTTAACGATTATTATTGTGTGTATGTGAAGACGGCGAAATTGTAATTTGAAATCTATATGCAGTGATGTAATTTATTATTTTGCTCCATTGTAGGGAATCCTATGAAATAAAAATGACTTTTATTCTTTATGGTATCATCAAAAATGATACAAAAATATTGTACAAACACATAAATAAAATGATAAAAAACGTACAAAATGTTTGGACTTTCTGTTTTCATTTTATTTTCTATAGGGCTTTATTTGCCTACTTATTTATGACAAGTTTGCAGGGCTTTGAAGGTAAAATAACAATGGCGATGATAACAGTAGCGGGTAAATTGCTGGGATTTTTTATTTGTATCTCTGCGTATATTTATGTATGTATATGTGTGACGAAATGGAGCAGAAAAGGATGAGACTTGGCGTAGCAGATTCATAAATTGGAAGCGCATGCCTCTCTCTCTCCCTTCTTTGTTTGTATGTTTATGTTTGTGACTGTCTCTATGTTCCGTTTTTAACTTGTAATCTTTTTTTTTCACGTTAGGCTCCCGCCTCTAATATAGTGAAACTCCTCAAAGGGAGGCGGAGATACAATACATAATACATACATGTGTATGTACATTCAGATGAAATACTGGTGTGTAAATACTCATAAATGCACAGGGCAAGAAGTGGATACCCTCTACAATATTATGAGCAATGAGTAAAAAATACACGGGAATGTATCATTTAATATCTAATACTCACATAGTTTGTTGTAGTTTGCTTGGGCTTCAACTATTTAGCTAAATACACAAATAGATATTAAGGTTTCTTGCTGTACTTTTTGTTTAGCTGCAAATTCTCTTGGAAAATCCGCATCCGACACAGTCATCACAATATTAACAGGAGGAACGTATACACGACCTTTTTTATTTTTATTTCTTTAAAATTTCTCTATAAAATCTGGCCTTCCAAAAGGCACATGGTATTAAATACAATATGTGTATACGTTTGATATTTTATGCATTTTATATGTATGTAAGTACTGAGTACAGGGTATGGTATGTACATTGCACATGTAACAAGGGGGAAATGAGAATTATAGAAAAGAGATAGTGAATTCAATGAGGGACAATAAAATAAAATACCTTGTTAGGTTTTCCATGGGCAGAAAATGAGCGAGAGAGAGAGAGAGAGGGAGACAGACAGCCGGGTGAATCTTCCTTTTGTGAGTTCACAATCGGGTTTAGGCGTTAGCAGATGACAATAATACGAATACAAAACTGGAAAAGCACAGCCAACCCAAACTATCTATAGATGTGTTTAAAT
>JAQIVE010000442.1:0-37730 GCA_034698285.1 Sminthurinus bimaculatus
TCCACGGTACTTACTTGTGTGTATGTATATGTACAAGAGGTTTTCAGTGTGCTAACTGCAAGCCAAAGCTATAAATATCAAGTTAGTGTAAAAGTAATAGATTCCGTCCACATTCCACAGACCTATTTTAAGATATTTCATCCCTCTGTTTCCCCATCGTCCATTCTCTTCACCATGGATTTTACATGAGGGTTTTTCTTTTTCTATATGTTCTATGTATGTATTTACAAAATATACCTACATGATATGCAGTATCAATATGAAGTGAGAGAGGAGAGAGAGAGGGGACGAGATAGCGACATTTAAAACATGAGAAATGAGCAGTCTAGTTAAATGTGGAGCACAACTGCCGTCTTCCGTCATTTTTCCGATTCGGATTTCAGATTCAATGTCTTTCTGCTTGTACATTGTACACTGTACACATATACATACTCAAGAGGAACGTGAACATGCTTACGTTATTCCCCGTGGTCCTTGGTTATGAATTCCTTTTCACGGTGCATAATGCATGTGCTCATTATTATGATAAGGCGTCCTTAATTATTCGAATTGGAGTGGATAAAAAATACTCGGCAGAGGCAAACGAAAAGGAATGAAGAATGAACCAAGTATTTATGTATGCACAAAATGTAATTTTAAAGTATGAAGGCCATAATATATCAGTCATAAATATTATATTAGAACTGCACTCATATCGTAAACTCCGACAGTCTTGCTGCTCCCATAATATCTAACAGTATAGTACTTATACTTATGTATTATGTGTATAGAGTACGATTATAATAATATGATTATTGGATTGTCGGTGTCATAAAGTAAAAACACAGGCATTCATCTTCATTTCTCCATACAATCAATCACTGAGCAGATATTAAGTAGCAGTCTAAAAGATAATCAGTACATTTTTATATACATGTTTCTTCCTCATCTACATATACATAAACACGACGCTCCCTGTCATTTTCTAAATGGGTAATATTTAATATTTATTTGTTCCTAATCTCGGTATGTACATACAACATTAATATTTACTAAAAACTTTGCAGCTACACTATTATACACTAGAGTGAAAATTCATGGAAATTCAACAAGTTGATCTATAATATACATATTTTTCATAGAGATCAGCACTTTACATTTTTATGAGGATCGTCCAACATTGTGAATGAACTTTTTGACCCTCTTTCCCTTTTTCAATAAATAATCGTGATGGGATGAGGACACACAGAAAACAGAAAACTTTTCAATGTGTACTTTATCAATGCTCGCTTTATTTTTCATCTTTCCCGAGATTCTGGCTAATAAACCTATAAAAGAGACTTTAAACTTTTTCTCTGTCAAAAGATTGAATACTGAATACGGAACACACAGTTCAAACAATAAATAACAATCTCATTTATTTATTGTAAGAATCATTACTTTTATGTGTACAATTAGCATCAATAAACTTCTCTTCCCTTTCCCTAATAATATAAGTAACTATGTAACAAATTCAGTTTACTTAGATATACATATTAAAATACTGAATTTACATATATCCGTAGTTCAATTTTAATTAAGAAATCTCTAATTTTATTACATTATCTGACAAGTATGTTTAAGTGTACATTTTTTAAACAGGCAAGTCTTTGTTTTTTCGAGAATAAAAAACTAGTACAAAGAGTTATTGAAAATTGAAAGTAATGATCAAACTAAGTTTCCGGCTCTTTGATAAATTTAAGTATGCATGCATAGAAAATTTACCAGGTGATCTCAACAAGGATGAATGTATATATTTGACCTTTTCACTCCGCATGTAAAATGAAAACAATAAGTGCTTTACAAACTAATATATAATATATTGCACAAAAGGACCAGTCACCATTATTTTCCACCGAGTAGAAGAAGAATGTGGAATATAATGTACTTTTACATTTTTATGAAATTAATTAATTCCACCACAATGTGGTACTAAATACATTGTCTCTCGTGGGAAGAATACATATCAGTATGTATACCTAAAAAAACCTAATCTTCTGTAGATACACAATATAGCCCTAAGATGATGCGCCGATATTTTTTACGTAAATACATCTTACTTGACTGCAATATGAATTGCAATGAGAACGCTCGAGGAAAACCAAAACCAACATACATAAATACAGAGAAAAACAAAGAAGGAGACAAAAAATGCTATTAAAATGATGAATAATATTGAGCGAAACAAAATTATTGGGAGGAAAGAAAAAATGAATGCAATTTTGCTGAATTTGCAATTTCCTTGAATACATCTGCAATCTGCATAATATATAACACAGCATAATATATTTACAATCTACAATCTTGCCGATGTACAATGTAAAATATACAATGTATGAGTCAGAGACAGAACCAGAGAGCCAGTGGGCAGAGGGAATAAATAATAGTCAAAGGAGAAATTGATGCTATCCGTACTTATCTTTATACTCTGGCTTTTTGAATTACATATGTATAATATATTTCACTTGTGTTTATGAATGAAAATTAGCCATACCTAAAAAAACATAAACCCTACATAAACCAACGACAAAGTCTCACCTTCCTTTTGTTTGGCCAATATAATAATAATAATATGTGCTTCTCCCCGTGTGCATAAAATTTAGATTTGAATTCACAATTCAAGACAATACATACATTAAACCCTCCCGATAGATTTACAAAACTTCATACTTCATAATATGTATATAATATACATACATTTATTCTGATGATGCTGTAGATTGTAAAACACTGCTTACAATAATATTAGGCTGTATACTTTACTTGTACAAGCAAGCCATTTAACTATTTACAGTTTGTCTCGATCTTGTGAAACGTCAGGATGCGCTCCTAAAGGAAAAAGGAAATTTAACACTCTCTCTCCATCACCAATATATGAATAAAGTTGAACACTTTTAATTATTTTGACATGTCAAATGGTCAACCGTGCATTTGTGGATGAGTTATGAGATGTAGACAAATATTATCTCTTCTTTTGCTCCATGTGGACTTTACCATGTAAAAAATGTACAATGTGGAAGCAAATATGTATGTATGTATGCATGCATGTAAGACATAGTTACTTACAACAGCTTACATTTTTCTTACTAGAGTAATAACAAAAATGCTCATGTTCATGTACAACATATCCTTCAATCAAACGATAACGATAAGTACAACAATTAGTATTTAGTATATACTCGGACTATATACATAGCTACATATGTGGAGTTAAATACTGCAAACTGTCAGGGTACTCTGTACATACAGATTACAGATAATGGCCTACATCGCATCGCTCAGTATGTTTGCAGTTTGCACCATATCATAGCCAATATGTATACACACAAGTGTTATGTATACATTATACATACATACAAAGAAGAAATAAAATCATAATCATCATAATATTTATTATTATATTATTGAATAGTCTAAAGACGTAACAGAAAAAATGAAAATGGAGAACCTAATGTCTTACTAATATTTATCTCCATGTACGGGAGTTATTATATTATACATTATACATACCTACCTACGTATTTACTTGTGAAGGAGTGGATTATATGAATTATGTATTTATTATGCTGTAATTGAAGTTGGAGCTACAAACTATTAACTTGACTATACCTAATACCTATGATACATAATATAATAATTTATTATGTAGTATATGTATGTATATACTTCTTGTACGATCCTTGTCATTCATTCATCATCTTACAACGAATTGGAATATTTATATGGCATAAAATATGCAATAGGAATTGATGGCCTGGCTATACGAGTTATTGTACATACATATTACACACACATATATTACATATTATTATATTATTGCTTATTTGACTGCCTCTTCTGAACCAGACTTGATTTGACTTGTGACTGATGCTGAGTGAGCAAATAATTTTTTAACTGACGATGAGCCCTCTCTATGTATATGTGGTATTCTTTTCCAGTAGATTATATCCAAGCCTCACATTTCATTTCAACATTCAATACATACCATACACACACACACACACACACACACAAAAGTTTGCCTCAGCACATTGTACGAATACTTGACACAACACTACATATCTATGCCACACAATACGTAATTTTTCTTCCCTCTTGTATATGGATACATAAATGCATGCATTTAATCCTGTATTTTGTATTATGTAGTTTACTTTTACACTCCTGGCTACAAATACACATGTAGGTACGTGAGTTTTATATTTAAAATTTGCATTCATTACAGTGTAATAATAATAATAATAACATAATATGGAGCTTCAAAAAACAAACTTGAATACTACATACATAGATAGATAGTACATATTCGTATCATTATCATGATACTCTGTTTTTACACGGGATTGGAGCAGGATGAAAAAAACTTTCAGGTTATTGAATATGTAAAGAGAGTTTATTAGTAGCTATTACGTCGTTCATCCGTCCTTTTGCTAATGTGCAAAACTTAAATATTATCATTATTCTGAAGTTTAGCACACACACACACACGTACTTTTTTCATTTCCCTGCCTTTTTTCCTCTTGACTAAACAACACAATACCTACATTACATAAAATCATAATATATATATAACATTCGTCCTGTACGTCGTCGTCCACAGTTTTATACCACCATAACACGAAAAAGACGCACCAACACAAACAAACATTATTTGAGCAAAAGGCAAAAGGTAGTACTTAGTACATACATGTGTACGTCGTTTTAAGATTACAGAGTGAGAGTCACAGATCATTTATATACATGTTTTCGTTTGTTGCATCGCATCACACATCGCATTGCATTACATTACATTACATTGCACGTTATCTACTGATACAATAATATACGATATACGTACTCCTGCTGTTAGCTGCTGGCAATGAGCATGTCGTGCTTGAACATTAGGTGCATATGTGCACTAAATAAATGTATAGTATATAGTGTATACATTACATATTATTATTCTTCTTCTACAAATTCGTCGCATGAATTAGAATTAAAATGACAATGAACAATCGTATATAAATCTATGTAAGTAATGTTAATGTACATTATGTAGATGGATACAATACACTACAATGTATGTACAGCCCAAAGCACCCACACGGGTCAAACATTAACATGAATATGAATATCATTGAAAATGTGATTGTTTCAATGGATGATGGAATCTAACATCTAACCAACGCTCACTCTGTCTCTTTTTTAATTCCTTCCTACATCAGCACATTCTTCAGCGTTAAATACATTAAACACTCTTGAAATTTATGTGTATCCACACACAAACGAGGAACGACGTTCATACATACGATCGACTTGAATGAGCAATATTGAATATGGGAATGATGATGACTGGGTTTTTCATTGTGAATTATTGTAATGAAGAAATTGGGATTGAATTCACGAGGAAGAAAGTATTGTTTTTTAGACACCACACACACACATAAAAATTCATAATGTAAACTGTAAATAGTGTGCTACGTACAATACTACAATGACTGTGCGAGGTCGGCGGTGCACAAATCTGTATACAGATTACAAATATAGCAAATATATACATTGTGCATGATAAATCCAAATCCTCACTCGTTAAGGTGACTAATGGTTCAATAATACGGCTTATATATTCCATATCTGTGTCCATCATATCAGTAATATTTATTTGGGCAAGATGATCCCCCTCTGAATTTAAACAAACAATACTGTACAAAAAAAACAAAACATCATAAAACACTGCTGACTTACTGATGGTTGATTTTGGATTGGATTGGTGTGTGCCACACACAACACACAACACACACGCAAATGTACACAAGCAGTGCTTGTCAAGCACAAGACACAAAAAACCATCCTCTCTGCTTGGCCCTCGCAAACAACATTTGTAATTCGTACATACTTATTATATATTATGCATATATTACAAACATTGTATTTATTGTCTACTGAATATATTATGATCATGCTCCTCGCTACATAGTATGTACTTCAGATGTACTTGCAAAAAATCCCATTTCAAGTCAACAGAAGACACGAGTTTGTAAATACAATAATATTATACTTTATATGCATGTACTGTATTTGACTGCTCTTCCTCCTTTCAACTCCAACGATGAAAATGTCTCACAGTCTAACCACAATTCTCATCATTATCCATCGAGTGATCGAATAATATGTAATACGTACATTGTACATTGTACACTAGAAAAAATTGTGTTTATACAATATCGGTAATAAAAAAATAATGATGATAATACATCGTTCGCAATTTGTCTATGTAGTTGTACCTTTAAAAATGATACTTGAACGTGCTAGAAATAGTATGATGATGATGATGATAATACACACTCTCCACTTTTTTGGAAGGTTACGAAACCAAAATGTATCATTATCTATATCTTCTATTGATTATCATCATTCGATGTGTGATGTGGTGGTGGTGAGATATCTGGATCAAAATCGAAATAAGTACTATCTAGTAATGATACAGATAATGTATGATATTAAATATATGTCCCGACTCACTGATTCTGACTTTGACTAGACTCTAAAACTAAAACTGTAAAACTGTGTATGAAAAACAAAGCAACATTGAACATACACCATACACATTTGCAGAAGTAAAAACTAGGAAATTGCATATTGTAGATTGACGGTATAGCATTTTTATCTATAGATTACACACATATGAATTGGCTGGCTATAAATATGCACGCGTTGCTGAGTGTGTGTGTGTGTGTGTGTGGCCTTCAATTGCAATGTCAATAGAGAATTGAAGCCAACGAAAAAGTTACAGGGCAACGAATTGATGTTGGTCTAGAAAAAGGATTCAAGAGCAGCATCAGCAGCAGCCTGGCTCTGGCAATGTATTTTCATATGTTCACATTTACTTACAACTTAGATACATGTATGTACCATAACTACATATAACTGCCAAGTCAAGGCAGGAAGTCAGAAAGAGAACTAATAATAATAAAACAGAGAGTGAGAGCAGTTATACATATGTTATGTTATGCTACAAATGTGGGTAACAAAATAAAACAGCGATAGATAGATAAATAGATTGATAGAACTATAGATACTCCTTTTCTTTTTTATATACATATGTGGATACACATATTATGTATTTTCAACATTCCATTTTTGTAGTTGTGCAGGGAATGTTTCTAACGTTTCCAGTTTTGTATCTATGCATTTAGTACACTAATAGTAGTTAAAATATATTCTGAGCTTTGAAAGTTGAACGTAGGAGGAATTTCGATATCACACTATCCCTACGTGATTTATGCAAGATAAATTGCCGAAAATCGAGGAAGAAAAGGGTTGAAGACAAGCAAAAAGCAAACCAACGGATATTTATAATATTTTCTCATTTTCCTGTTTTTGTTGTGGCATGTATACGCACACAAACTACACACATATATGCAGCAAAGAATCTCGAGTAAAAGCACGCTATTTATTTAATAGCCTGTGGAATTCCACGGGGGAAATCTTTAAAATTCCATTTCAAGTTTAAAAATCCAAGCAAAAAAAGCAAATACACAACATGCATAATATACGCCAAAAGGGTTCAAAAGTTATTGAGGAGATTGAATCAGTGTGACTTTTGAAACTTGAAAAAATTAAGGAATAAATAAAATAGTAGGTATAGGTAGGTAGGCAAAAAGGGAAATAAAACAAGGAGACACAAACGAAAAGCTGAAGACATAAAAAATAAAGGGGTAAAAAAAAATCTCACTCACCAGTATCTAAATCGGTTTCAACAACAACAGCAGTCTTGACTTTCTTCTCTTTATCCTTATCCTTATCTTTTTCTCCACGGTAATAATATTTTTCGGCGGCCGACTTGAGGAGTTTGTACCATTCTCGTTCAGTTTTTTGCTCGTAAATGTCAGGACTTGACTGAGTCGTGTTCGTACGATTCGTTTTCGGTGGAGGGGAGGAGGAGGAGGAGGAAGCGGAGAAGGGGGGATGAGGGGAATTACCTCTACTACTAAAATGATGAGGTGATGATGATGATGATACTGTGTCACGGACAACGCCCTCGATAACTTCCAAATCTGGATGAGATTTGGAAATTACCTCCCTCACTTCCGAGATTTCCTCCTTGAACTGAGAGAGCTTCGTGTCCAACGGACTTCCACCGCGTCCTTGGTGTTCAGACACGGGAGATTCTACGAAAAACTGTCTTTTATCAGCAAAACTCCGTAATTTACTACTACTACTACTCGTTGGAGTACTACTGCTACCACCATCATTATTATTACTACTAGTTTGATCTTGATTTTGATTTTGGCTCGTAGGACTGGAGGCTCTCAAACTATTATTACTATTACGACCCGATTGCTGTTGTTGTTGTCTCATTTTAATTACATTAATTCCAGCAATGTCATCTAAAATGTGTTGAAAGGCCTCCACCTCATCTTTACCCTTGCTGTTGTCATGCTCGTAATTTTGTACCTGCGATTGAGAATTTACAGGGGTGGGGGTGTTTGCAGGGTATTTTTTCAAAATTGGGGACTTTCCTTTGACACTTCCGTGTGGAGAAATTGTAGTAGTAGTACCATTTTTGCTCGTGATTCGATTTCCCGAATCATCACTAGTGAGAGTCACGTTGTTTGTGGACGTAGTAGTGGTGGAACTAGCATGATTTTCCTTATCCGAAGGATGAATTTTCTTCTTGTTTTTGTTCTTACTCCCTCCACTCAGCCGGATCTTGCTGAGGCGCTCAAAGAATCCAGGCTTACTCGCCTTATTTTCCTTGCTAATAGCCTCATCATCCTTCCACTTTTGCTCCTTATTTTCCTTATCTTTAGAACTCAATTTTTCTTTTTCCTTTTTGCTGCTGCCACTAGTTGTTGTTTTTTCTACAGTCGTCGTCGACGTCGTACTACCACCACCACCACCACTACTTCCAAGTGGAATGTTGAAAGACTTTGCACTAGACTTTTTCGACTTTGACACTTTACCCGAACTTTTACCCTCGGTTTTATCCGCAAATATTGAGGGAAATATTTGATGTTGTTGTTGTTGTTGATGTGAAGGGGGCACAAAGGTTGACTGTAGTTGTTGTTGCTGTTGAGGAGGAGGCAAAGATTTTTCCTCAATATTCACCGTGATATGAGTGTGGGACTGGGAAGCATTTTCACACTGACTCAACAAGTCTGGAACCATTGACAATTTATTACTTTGATGATGATGATGATGATTTTTATTAAGGCTCTGTTGAGGAGACACGGGTCTCATATCACCACTACTACTACTATCACCACCACCCACATCCTCATACTCGTGACCACCACTATTGTTGTCTCCGTCCAACATATTATTATGGTGAATATTGTGGGGAAGTAAGACGACACTTTCAATGGGCTGCGTGAGTTGCTCCGACACTGTCACAGATTGTTTCACATTCATATTGTCAAAATGACCACCACTATGTATAATATGTCCATCAACACTAGACTCCTGATCGTCCAAAAGATTGTCCGAGGACCCAGACACCTCCGACCCTTGGTCCGTGTAACTCTCTCGCCAACTGATTTCAGAGACGACGGGACTAAAGTGAACATTCCTCGCCATTTTATTATCTTTATGATTTAAACTCGAATGATGATGAATTCCACTCAGGGCCGCCGATGACGACATATCCTCATTTGTATTATTTGCACCACTCACACTAGTATTACTGTTTGGTTTCATAATCGGACTGGGTGTTCGCGAACTGAGGAGATAAACCTCCACTTCATTTCGGGGTCCATAAGTTTTGGTTTTAATGGGTTGCTGATGTTGTTGAATATTTGTTGGGGTTGGCGTTGAAGCAGTGGAAGGTGGACTTCGACTTCGTCGAAGTTCCACAACGTCCATTGTTGTTGATGACGATGACGATGAGGACTGAGGATGAGGATTATCCAAGTCACTCTTAATATTTTTACTATCGTTTATATTAAAATTATTATGATTAATATTTGTATTATTATGGTGTAAGGTTGTAAAGTCAGGTACATTAACTAAATGGGGAGATTCATTAGTACACTGTGCACCTTGGAGAACATCATCTGATGGACTGGCTAAAGAGTGATGATGATCGGATCCCAAGAGTCTCTCACTATTGCTTTTCTCAATGACAACGCTATTGGTAATATTTGTGAGGATGGGAGATGTGAATATTCCATTATCTGTGATTGGATGATGAGTTTTGTTGATGATTTCCTCTTGGTTTTGCTTTGCTTGGTTTTGGTCGTGGATGGAGTTGGAACTATCACACAGATGCTCAGTCAAAGTCGGAGCCTCAGCCAAAGATTTAGATTGTACGAGGATGTCTAGGTTGCCCTCTACACTTGGTATTCCCTCTGTATTACGTGTGGTTCCAAAATTAGAAGAGCCAGAAATAAACTCCTCGGCACTCGGCGAGTAGTAGTGGTGAGGAGAGGAATGATGGTGAGTAGTAGTAGAAGCTGTACTATGGGTATGAGTTTCGACGAGCCTCGACTCATGATGAACTACATCCTTCCCGCTTGACTTTTGCACACACACTGAATCAGC
Organism: Sminthurinus bimaculatus; assembly: GCA_034698285.1. Lineage (NCBI taxonomy): Eukaryota > Metazoa > Arthropoda > Collembola > Symphypleona > Katiannidae > Sminthurinus > Sminthurinus bimaculatus. Next base: position 10,540 of record JAQIVE010000442.1, read on the forward strand.
ATTATTATCATTACTATTATGTGAATGTGAAGCGGCTTGTGAAGTTGGAGCTTGTGTTGTTGTTGCTGGTAATTCACTCTCCAATAAAAGTGACGACGACGCTAAAGCTGAAGCTGGTGATGGTAATACAGTTGAAGTTGAATTATTATTCTGGGCAAGTGAAGGCGAGCCCATACTCATAGGAGTCAAAGGAGCAGCATGAGCAACATGAGCAGCATGAACAGTATTGCTTTGAGTATCAGCAGAGATAGTCGTCGTATTGGTGGAGGATATACAAACACAAGTACAACTCAAGGCTGACATTGGCCCACTTTCCACTTCCATCCCTCTACGACGACGAATACTACTACCATTATTATCATTACTATTACACTCACATACTCCACTGATATGTGAATCTGATTCAATAAGCATATGAGCAGCAGCAACAACTCCTTTTTCTCTATCAACATTATTAGCACCATCAACACCATGAACATCATCATTATTATTATCCTTTACTTGTACTTTTTCTTCCTTGTCCCCTTGTTCTTCATCTCCTTCTTCTTCTTCATATTCATCTTCGTCCTCTTCTGGCACACTCGCCATATTATTCCTTCCAAAATCACTTTCACTCATTGAAGACATCCCATCACATTCCATCGTCTTGTCCTCATCCACAAATTTGAGAAGCACTTCAGAGTGTGGCGCTGGGAAGTTTTTATCACCACCACTCACCATGTGGACAAAAGGGGTGGCCATGAGACCTTCAGGATTAATATTATTGTCTTGTATGTGCCGTTTAATTATAATTTGAGGTGGAATCACTTGAGGCTCCACAATATTATTATTATCGCCATCGTCGTCGTCTTCACTACTTGTACTACTATTAACACCAGAACTACGTTCACGTGTACTTTTGTCTGCCAACATAATATTATTAGTATTATTCTTATTCGTATTACACTGAGCCAACACATCAGGCTTGACATTACTTATCATTGTTCCTCCTGATAACAATAATTCCATATCAGCTAGACTATTACTATTACTACCACTAACATCATACACTTGATGAGTTGTACTTGTACTTGTTTCATTCTGTACTTTACTAATGGAAAACACATTATTGTCCTCAGCTTTACTATTACTATTAGTATCGATTGAATAATTACTATTTGTAAATTGATTGTTGAGGGAAGAGTCCTTTTTCTCACTGCTGTCTGATGTTTGTAAATGGAACAAACTAGTGCTGTTCATACTGTTTTCCTCCGAAGCGGATGAGTATACAAAAGGATTCAGAGCAAATTCCGACTTGGAGATGTAGCCAAGACTGTTGGGCTCACTATGCACATTATTGTTGTGATGATGATGAGGATTAATATTATTGGCACTCGAATGGCAGTTTGAGGTTGTATTTGTATTTGTATTAGTAGACGATTGGGCAACACCAGGAGGATTATTCACCGTGGAACTTTTAAATGTGGACAGTTGAGGTGATGAGGAAGAATTTAGGTTCAAATTGAGACCCGACCCTCCACTCCCATCCGCTCCGATCCCACTGTCCTCTGACAAATTTTCCGTTGACATCTCCGTCTGTCTCTCTCCAGTTGACATTTGCTCTGCAGAGGAATCCGAGTTCTTTCTATCCCGACTCCCAACCATACCAACCATCCCAACATTAACGCCCGACACCCCAACCCCAACACCACCCTCAACTTCCCCACATCCAGTTGGCGAGGTGCTTGAGGAGGGTTCAGCCACTTCCTTGATATAATGGAAGGAGGGGAAAGTGTCCCCTTTTGAGAATAGCAGCTCCGTCCCCGCTAAGCTATTCAAACTGTCAAAACTCCGGAAGGATCTCAGACTCTTGTTACAGTTTCCTTCAAAGGAGCGACGATAACGATTACTCACGGCGTTGTTAAAGTTGGAATTGAGGGAGAACTCGGCGAGAACCACAACCCCGTCCTTTTTACCATTTCCACAGCCACCACCACCCCCAGCACCATCCTCATTGTCGCTGGAAGTGGCGGAGGAAGTTTCCTCTGTTGATCCTTCTTCGGAATCCTCGGAGGTTGTATAGAAAAAATCCTCTTCGTTCACCTCCGCTGGTTGAACTTCTTCTTCGTCCAGGTCCGAGGAGTCGTGTTCTGGGTCAGAGGTGGAAGTCTTTCGGGCAATTATGGTCAAACTCTTTTCCTCCATGTCATGATCCTTGAAACTCGTTGATAAATTGGCAAAGACGGTGGCATTGTTCGCCGTAATTGTGGTTGTGGTGATTTTGCTAAATAGTGGAGACTCGTTGAGGGAAGCGGCGGCGAGCGACATCATCTTTTGATGGTGGTTTTGTGGATGCGACTTCATGCCGGAGCCAAACGACTCCTCAAAATTAAAGTCTAATTGATCGAGTAAATGGAGGTCTTCCATTTCAAAGGGCCGAGAGCTGGCGGTGGTTCTAAAAGTGCTCTTTTCATTCTCACCCGTCTCACTTCCCATTATTATCCTATCACTTGGCATCTCATTTCTTCCATGGGCAGCATTATTATTATTATTATTGTTGTTGTTGCTGCTGCTATTGTTAGATCCATTAGATCTGACAGCAGCAGGATTACATATAATATTCAAGCTTTGTGGTTGCTGTTGTTGATGGCTAGACTGACTGCCACTACTACAACTGATATTATTGTCGAGTCGGATGACGGATTCGGTGTCTGTATCACTATTAGCTGTCCACCAATTCTGCCCAGAACAACCCTCCTCCTCCTCCTCGTACTCCTCGTCCGTTTCCATTATCGTTTCGAGGTATCCTACACATGTGTTTTGGATTCCCGGAAAGAATTGGTTTTCCATATCTGAAGGGAAAGTAAACGGGTTTTCCTGAAAAAAAAACAAAACAGAAAATTATGAATTATTTTGCCCGTTTTTCTTTGTTTTAAATAAAATAATTACAAATCACAAAATCATCTAATAATTTTCTCCAAGAAAGTTATACACAAGAAAATTTTTCACTCTAACAAGCTGGGTATATTTACATATTGAATATTATTTATTTATGATATACTTAGACAGTAAATTTGCAGAGAAACTCGCCTTTTCCTGCCATCCATAAACAAGATTATATCGAAGTATGTAATTGGCAGTAAAAGCAAAGTGGTGAATAGATTTGTGCTCTAATATATTATACTTTTGCTACATAATATGTGTATCTAAATCTGGATAATGATAATGGTCATATACTGATATTTTTAGTATCCCCATTTCCCATTTCCTTTCAACGATGATTGAAAGCATAAAATAAGAACACACGACACCCGGTATGATATATACAATACTTCTTGCTGCACGAAAAACTAAAAGACAACACGCCCCTGAAAGCTCCAACTCAACTCAAATGACTCTAATTATTTTGACATATTTAACTATGAGCAATAATTATTATGATTGCTGTACTTAAAGCCCTACTCTAGTGGTCCAGGAATTTTAATGGAGCATTAAAACAATTTGAGATAATAAAATTCTCCAAAAATATAACATTGAACATGCATACTACATAATACATGCACACATAACTATTATGGCAAAAGTCGCAAAATTCTGTCAAAGAATAGTTTGAGTTATGAGACTACCAGAAAAAAAAGAAGAACTTCCTAGAACTTAAACTGGAACATGTGTAGCATAAGTGTGTCATATTATTATTTAAAAATTAGGTTACACTTCGTGTTTACAATGAAGTCACTCGTCAAAAGCTATTTTCAAAAAACTTAGGTATATACACATACACAGAATACAGAATAGTTGGGATTCGGGATACACACAACAGGACAAGAGAAGACAACAAAAATGAGAAATGACTTTGAAGAAAAATACATAAAGTGGAAAGAGATGAGCATGAAGCTATAGACATGTATAAAATCTACTTTTGAGAAGGATAAAAAAACTTCATGTCATATACTCTCCAGCTACGTTGCATACAATATACAATACCATTTACAAAAATGCATGCAGCAAGTGTAAAAGTAAAAAAAATGTGCCTTTCTCTGAGAGTAAACAGAACCCTTCAAAAAAGTTTTGCTTTCTTCTCCTCTCCGCCGTATTTTACACTAAAAGTTGCATATGTGATACAGCAAAAAATTTTGTAAAAAATTGTGTGTGATGCACGGCTCTTTTTTGTTGGGACAAGATGACTTTCTGGCCTGTGCTAGATATAAGACTAAGACAATCGGATAAGATTAAAGAGAACATCGACGAATGATAGAACGGCAGAAAATGTAAAAACTACCAGAGATAAATATATTTTTATGCTACAAAACATTAGACACAGCATACATGAACCCCTTCATCATACATCATACATACAATATACAATACACACATGTGGAAAAAAACTTATACATTATGTATACCTATACACTCCGTGACAACTAATATTCCTGTCAGAGTAATGAAATATCATCCTCGTTTGACACAATATTTATCAGCTAATAAGTGCAATATTTGAAAGAAACCGACCATAAAAGGGATAAATAACTACCAGAGCTGCACATAAAACAGAAAATAAACTGATACGAATACGATGCCTTTTGTATACTTATTTATGTACTTGCATAATACAAAAACCATATAAAAGAAAAAAAACAACAACATAGAAAAAACTAAGAACTTGAACCTATCAAGTTAAACAAGATTAGCTTTGTCTTATTTTTTTTTTTCTTCCAGGGGCGCAATAATAATCAAGAAAGAAAAATAAGGCTACATGTACATTGTACATAATAAATAATATGTGCATGTTTATATGTATATGTATAAGCGAATCGTCCCTGTTTTTCCAAATCATATCAAACCAAAGGAAAGCCGAAGCAAAAACTGCCGAGTTTGTCTTGTGAATTTATAAGTTATAACGAGAAGTCACGTAACTTTTTGTGATTTCTGATTTTCTGACTGCTGAGGTAACTTGGAGCCAGTGACCAAACCAAACCAAGCCAGGCCAGTGCTCATGTTCACGATGCAAGTCAATGCTTTTTCCGTGCAAATGGATGCATGTATGTACAATGTACATATAATATATATATATACATAAATACATGATATTGTATCGCATTGAGCATTGAACTTGTAGTTCTTCCCTCTCCATGTACAATAATGTACATACATACTCGATATTCGATAGCATCCACACGGAGGCGAAATGAGACATGGGAAATTGAGGCAAGACAAGTCATGAGTGAATGGTGAAAAAAAAGGATATAAAAATATGATATAAAAATTATACACTATTATACACACACAATATATGTATACATACATTTGATAAAAACACAGTTCGTGCACATTGCACATACCCACAAACATGGAGCTTGGAAACAAAAATAATAATTTAATCACATCATATGAAAGAGTGACTAATTAGAAATGAAAGAAACAACAATTCGCTGTTGCAGTATCTCCTGAACCAGACTCTTGAAATTGGCAATATGATATTACAACTTACAACGCAAACCTAATTTCCTCCGCAATAAACTCAGGTACAAAGTATTAGCCCACGTATACATACATATACAGATATTTTATGCATACTATGCAAAATGACCGGTAATCATATAAATAAGTCATAAACATAAAAGATACGCCAAACTTACTGTATATACATACTAATTTTTGACATCGATATAAAAAACAAACTGAAATAAGAAATCCTGTGCCCAGGAAAAAAACCGAATGCTCCAAATGTAACATATTAATAAGAGCAAAAATACCTCTGATATATATATATTCTCAGTCTCTACATGCTCAAAACCTGTAAGCTGTAAACATTACACCAGATACTTTGATGTTACAATATTGTAAGTTGCTTTTGGTAAATATTTATCTATTACGAATAAAATGTATACTATTGTGCAATATAAGGCGTATATGTATAATGTACATACCTACATATAAAATCTTGGTTTTGAACGACAAAAAGAATAACAAGATGTGTGTGTACACATGTATTCGTATTTGTATTTGTGTTCATTTACAACAAGATTTTCCACATATTTATTACACGCAGTTCTACAGTTAGTCCCACAAAAAAATATAGCAGAAGGCTCTTAAATTCTCTCAAGAATTCACGGCATTCGCCTGGTTGGATCAAAGACAGGATCAATATCACATCACATGCATTCACAGATATATACATACATCATACATAATATGCTCTAAATCTCCCTGACATCCCGGTTTGTCTATTCCTTGTATTAATACATAATATCTGAATATTATAGACAAAAATCTTCCACTCAAATCATCGCCATCATATATACATTATCATATTAGTTATACAGACCAGAGCACACTCAAAGCACAAAGTATAAAGTAGTCAAAGTGAACAGTACAGTGTACAGTGGTTGCCCTTTTTTCCTTGGAAATTCTCCGGCTACAGACGTTACACGCACTAAAACGCTAATACTTCTGGAAGCTCCAGCGGAAAATGGAACTCAAGTGGAAACTGGATAAATAACATGTGTAGGTTTGCGTATGTACATCGTTCATGTATTGTAACTCTTAAAGCGTGTACATAGACTGATTTTAGTACTCCAGACAACATACAACATGCATCATGCATGTTGATCATCAAGCCCACCAAAAACTATTTCAAGTTCTCAATAAATGCTGCAGACTGTACTTATAGAGCGAAGAAGATCCAGAGCTGGATTTAGAATTGAGAGTGTGAGAGCTCTCAAATCGAAGACATTACGGCTCCCTAATTCGATATTCTCCACCATACACATAACTATTATATACACACTGTATTCACAAACAGCCTGTTTACGTTTATAGTCTAAGGAGCGGAGGAAGAAGAATCAAATGTATAAATAATGATAATAAAGGCATACTTATAGTTATAGTACATAGATCTAGATCTTTTGATTCCTGGCATATCATCCATACTATACGCACACATGTCATAAGTGTGAGAACAGGGAGGATGTATGCAATAAAAATAACGGGGAAGCAGAAGAAGAAGAAGACCATATGGAAAATGGAAGTGGACAATGAATGAATGAATGAATGAATGAATTTCCTTGGAATGTATATGGGCATATATACATATACATACTCGCAGCATCCAGCATCCGCATCAGGCAAAAGAAGGAATGTTGATGTGAAAACTGTTTACAAGTCTATACTCTGAATTCTAAATCTAATATAAAATGCTTAACTCGTGCCTTTTTTTATATGTATGTGATCGAGAAAGAGGGAAGGTTCTCACTGCATCTTCCGTTTGCTTCTGGTTTTCATCATCCCTCGTCCCTTCCATCACCCATAATAAATATATGTATACATTGTACATGTACGCAATCCATGTTTATTTTATCATTTTTGAATGTGCTAAACACGTTAAAATCTCCAGTTTATTGAATTATAAATCCTTCACTTAAAAAATGCATTTATGATACATTTTATAGTTATTGCAAAGCATTTTCACCCTTAAGAGACTGAAGAGTGAGAAATGAGAAATGATATATCTGGTGCTATCTGCTATCATTAGCTTGGGACTAACTATTGCCTAAACGTACGTACAGGAACAATTAACTGTTAAAATTATTGATCTCTCAAACTGCAAACGTAGAGTTATGAAGCAGAAGGAAAAAACAGCGGCGTTGAGTTGAATTAGTGGTTGCAAAAGGCATACAGAGACAGCAGAGCACACTCAACCTACACTCAACAATTAGTACTGTCATTTATGCGCCTACATAATGAACAAAACATAATATGATCAACGATCACACACTGAGCAAGCCAAGCAGATTTTTATTCTACTTCACAGCCTTTCGAATTGTTAAATGTATCTACAATCTACAATATACAGCACAGGCTCTCGGACCTTATGGACGGTAGACAGTACGGTACATACAATAATCAAATTAACTATTGAAGTATTTATAGTTGTAAACAGTAAACAGCATAACTTTGAAAATCTGCTTTTCATATCTTGACTGTTTATTCCTATACATTTCATACATAATAAAATCGGCTTTACTGCATACATACATAATAGATCGAAGTATGTTCCTAGTCTCAACAAGTCATTGACTGCACACGTTTTGATCATCATCATATTTTAATAACTACATTCTCAAAAGAATTTATTCGCTTCAAAAAACCTTTGTGAATTATTATTATTGAGAGAAATGAAGCTTATAGCCCCTAAGTAAACATCCATCGTATACTAAATACTAAGTAAGTGAAAAGTAGTTAATATATTAATATACATAGTGAAAACTATTGAGAGCTTAAACTCTCATTCCATTGTTGGCTCGTTCATTTCTTAAGACATAAAACTACCTCCTGCTGATCAAAACTGTACATATACAACACTGCTAGATAAATTATGAGATACATGTCACACTATACATTATACATACTTCGTCTTTGATACAAACTGTACCACGAAACTGTAACAAGGATGCCCCGGAATTTTCGCTAAATATTTTGAGAGAAGCTGCAAGATTTAAATGCGCATTATAAACAGGAGCGAGAAGCGAGAAAAATACTCACTGCAGTTTTTGTATTTAAAACCTCGATTAAAGTTTACAGTCCTAATGCTTTCTTTCTTTCTCTACCATCGTTCTTTTTCCAAATTCAAAGAAGAATCTAAAGATGCTCCTTATGTATGCATCATACATGAAGACTGCATAAGGATCCTCTACATTTTCACTTTACACACAATGGAAAAGCAGCAGTCTATTATCGTCATTGTGAAAGGAGTTCATACATACAATTTGTGTGTGTTCATAGCCTAATTGAAGAAAAACAAATCCTTTATTTACAATATCTGCTGCAAACCTAAAGGCTTTTCGAATATGTATCTATCATCATTACCTCTATTATTAACAACAATAAACGAATGAACGAGGTAAAAACAACAACAAAAATAGATGCAAGCAGCAGTATAACGCATTTTATTTAATGGTGATAAAAGTCATTGCCACCAAATGAGTTTCTTTGCAAATTCCTTTATAACCTCAATTTATATATAGAAAAGTGCCACAAAACATACCTACATATTATCGTATTGTGTTAAAAGGCGGTTTTAAAAAATGGGACAATAATTAGGTAGAATACATACAAAGTTTTCTTGTGTTGTGCACATTTTTGCATGTCCACGTTAAATGCTCATGCGGGAATGCAAAATGGGAAATTAATAATTAACAATCAAAGTGGAGTATTGTTATATTGTGGGGAAACGCAAAAGGTAATAAATATTGAACAATAGGAGTGTAATAATTAATAAAAATAATGATAATGGAGAAAAAGCAGGCATAATATGATGTATAACGTATATTATATTTTAGTCACTTACAGAGGAGCTATTGATGTAGTCTGAATTTTCTTGTAGTTGATTACTGACATCAATTCCTTCATAGTCAGTGTTGCCATTGCCAGCTTGTTGCTGTTGTAACTGCTGTTGATGCTGATGTTGTTGTTGTTGTTGCTGCTGTTGGAAATGTTGCTGTTGAAGATGCTGTTGGATTTGAGAGTGGTGATGGAAAAATTGAATATCTCCATAATCTTCACCATCGTCCTCATCCACGAGGGAGTTGAGGAGCTCGTGATGACGGCTTCGAAAAACATTTTCTGGAAGTTCCATTTCTTCTATACTTACATTGGACCCTCCTTCCTCTTCCTCCTCCTCTTCTTCTTCGTCGTCTTCTTCTTCCTCCTCTTCCACGTCGTCCTCCACCCTTTGTTGTTTATTCACCACGAAACTCGTCTGAGTAACTGTGACGTCTTCATTCTGATTCGTTTCAATCTCCATCTTGATTTGATGGTTGTTGATTGTTGATTACGACGAGTACGACGACGAGGATCAGGATGACGATGACAGACAGCCGGCGTGAGATGATAAGAAGGATTTAATTTAACGCTTCCCAAATCAAATATCTGTGCTCAGACGATGAGTTGGTAACACTTTTTGGCATTAATACGGTCATCTGCCTTTTTCTTGGGTTGATTCCTCCGTTTCGTTCAATCTTGAATCTCTCTCTCTCTCTCTCTTATTAGGATTCACAATCTGCAATGAAACAATAAAAGAGCAACAAATTTAGTGTCGGAATAGCATAATATTATCTTATACATTTATATGTATATATTTATATTGTTGATTGTTGTTGAGAGCTGACTGACAATGAGTCTGATTCTGTTAAGTGGGCGGCATCTGCCTAACTGTAAATAAATATCAGTATTCGCCAGATTATAGGTATGCATTTTCCTATATATATGCTTAAAACTCGGAACGAATGGTGAATGACTTTAAATAATCCATACACAGAGATAAAAGTATAACATTGTATACTGTATACTTTGTATTTAATAACAATTCGTATTTAGCAAATCTTAAAAACCAAGTTGTAATAATTATTTTAATGGTTCAACTTCCCCTCCGAGTTAAACAATCTAATCAAAATGTTTATAGCATTATTTATGCATGCATATTGCATGTAATTATATGAAAGATGGATGTACCAGGAAATTCATAAAGTTTTCGCTGATTTTTTTACTATTTGTAATTTGAGTATGTATGTACAGATAGGACACAGAAAAATAAATAATGCAAAAAAATGCAAACACAATGTTCTCCTCAATTAAGCAAGGAAGACGCATGACATGATGATATCTTCTTCATCTCTCTCAACTAAAGCCATCGGCGGATGTCTACCAAAAATTATCTCTTTGAGATTCGAGATGGAAGAGCATTAGCATCAGTATCTCGCTCAGGAATACATACATATTTTGACGGACTAACTACGTTAATACGCGAGGAATTTGCAATTATGTTCATAAAGAGGTAAAGATAAGGACCTCTGAAAATTAAAGAGCCACATTGTACATACATAAACTTGTATACACATGGCGTAATTCTTTCTGAGATTTAGATTTCATCTCCTGCCCTCAAGCCAAGTGCATACACATACATACATACATAACGCATTGCATACATAGCAAATAACTCACTATTAGCAGTGTAAAAACTAATCAACTGTAAACAGTAAATTTGCACACGTGTCCCTATGGCTTTTTTACGCATGCTCTAGTAGATACATATTACATACACACAATCCGCACGCATTAAAAACGTGGTCAACATAATTACACGTTTATAGCTTCAATTTGAGCATCAAACTTCATTACAGGAGCATACTTAATAACATTATTATCGTTTCGAGTGTTTACTTAATATGTATTCTATACACTGTGAACATAGACGGGTGAGAGAATGAAAATTCTAAATCGTTCGAATTAAATTAAAATTTTAATTCATAATGTATGTATATCATATTTCATATTATGTGTGTATCCTGCAACGGCAAAAAATATTTAAATTCTATAGAGTTTTTTGAACCCTCCAAATTTCGCAGCATCCCATAGATCTCCTCGTTTTGAATTTATTTAACATAATTTTCATCTTCAAGTTACCGCCGTTTTATTGACTTATTAGCAAACTTGCTACTTTATACTGTATACATATGAATCTGCATTTAATTTTATCTGTACTATAAACTGCTAAACCTTTGTCATATTTATTATTTATAACCGTAAACTTTCACAGCTAAATATCAAATTCGAGCCACGTGAATATGTAGCATGTACTTGCTAACTTTATCATCATCATCATTATTATTATTACTATGCGTAGACACATAAACAAAAACCAACGTGTATAGATACGTACAAGGGGGAAGGAAAGTACTTGATGGATATTTTATTCAGCGTATAATGAATTGTATTTCCTGTCTCCCACTTTTCTTCCTATTCCTTTGCTCCTTCGTTCTCCGTTCTCCTTATTTTCTATTTACCTACCTACCTACGATTTACTATTTATTTACACGCAGAATAAGAATGAGACAGCGAATGGGGGCTCAACTGCCGGCATCACAGAATAACGAAAAACCAGAACCAAACCAATCCAAACCAAGCAAATGAAATGTCATTCCGCTTACGTAGCATGCCAAACACATTTAAATATATGTGTACATCGTACATTGTACATGCATGCATCTGTATTCTGTATACATAAAAAAGAGACACAAGGGGTAAACCCGGGGTTGACAGATCCGAGACAGAGACCGTCAACATCAGCACGAGTGAGATCATTCATGTACGTACACAGAAACTGTGCACTCTGTAGACGCATTTTAATTGGACTTTTTTATGTCTGTAGAACTCCTCAACTTGTCTTTTTGTATAATCTGTACATAACAATTACTCTGTACGTAAGAGTTGTAATATGCATAATTTATAGAGTCCTACTTCTTATCTCCCAAAATAGATATGCATAAGTATAATATATATACATACTTGTACAACAAAGACTGAATAAATATATATTATACAAACACATTAACAATGAAAATAATTACTATTATCATTATATTACAAGAGAACTAGAATAGAAGACACGATACCGCACAGCGACATTCGCCGCATTTACTGTGTATACATAATAATATAAGTATATAGAATACAGAATACAGATTCCTATAGATATACATAATACATACAAGCAACAAATATTATGTACGTACCCGTGCTAATTTCAAAACCAAAAGTACCGACTGGGATAACAGTAAAATTTTCAAATTATGCACGGCAAACACACACACACACACACAGATGGAGAGAAAACGACTTGTTAAATATATAGGTAATGCAAGAGAACCGAGACTAACCGACAAAATTAAGACACAAGAAGAAAAAGGAGAAGGAGTCGCAACGACAAGGAAAAACAATGGAATAAAATTGCAGTTTGCGTTTCCGTGCCGGTCGACCAACTACACAAAACTACATCGTAGATACACACACATCATATCCCATAATATGTACATTGTACATGCAGTCTCTTTGTACCGGTGTAAAAATAACAAGCATTATGCATGCACGTTTGTCGTTTGTACATTGTGGATACATACATGAGCATTTGCCATACTATTGTGATTTCGTTCGGTAACATTTTTATCGACCATAGAACTGTCCCAAATCGTATTGCAACAGCGAGAGACAGAGAGAAAGAAAAGGAGTGAAGATGGAGAAACTGCAAGAGAAAAATACAGTATAATCAGATTAGTCCCACTGCATCACATTCACATTTATTTTCGACGGGTAATTCCACAATCCTTCTCGTTCTCATTCACATTTATGTACCTACATTCACAGTCGTCGTCTCTTGCCTGATCGTGTATAACTACCCGGTTTGGCAAATCCACATAAAAGGGAAGAGAAATAAAAAAAGGTGTATGTATAATGTATATATGCATGTAGTATGTATAGACAAAAAGAAAATAAGCAAAATCCTTGGAAAAAAGACCTCGTGCTCATCACAATGATGATGATGGTGATTCTCCACGATGTGATGCGATACGATACGAAACAGCTGAAGATTTACCGTCTACTACACCCATAAATACATACCGTATATGTTCTTTTAGTAAGGCAGCATCCAATAGTACGACCCGGGGCAATTTGCTACGTGCTTTTTAAATGGAGCAGCATTTAGTCTTACGAGGAAATTTCTAATAGTACGACAGTCTTACTATTAGAACATTTACGGTACACACACCGGAAAAACGGTGATGAGCATTTTCGCTCTGTATATGACACATGTGTGTGTGTGTGTGTGTGCTGAATACATATAAAAATATCCCTTACACATAACATTACACGCACATGTCTAAAATGCAGGAGAAAACATCCAACATTTTTTTGTATTCCCTCATTCCTCTCCAGTTCCATGTTTAGAAGCATTTCCACCTGCGATTCCAGAAACTGAGTTAAAAGTTGGCAGTCAAACACAGGATCCGCATCAGTTCCACACAAGGCGCACATATGTTATGTATATTGTATATGTATGTCGTATGTGCCTGTGGATTTTTTGCTGTAAATTTACAGTTTGTAAATCCACAGGGATAATATGCCAAAGATAGCTTATTTTTTGCCTAAAAAATCCAAATGTCTATGGTTTCATTCATTGAAATACGATTTCAAAGCCAAAAAACACATTTGCATCATTCTACATGCATACATACATAGGAGAGGTGGAAAAGTCCTGCACTGGGTTTTTTTTCAAACAAATATTAAGGGATAGATAGAGAATTTCCCGGTTATAATATTACCAACATTTATAGAAACACAAACAATGTATTTACATGCGCACACAGGACTGTAGACGACAGTGAACCTTTAAAAAGACTGTAATATCATTAATGAAGCCGTAAACTGAATGTGTATAGATACTAGATACATACAGCTCAACTGTCGACTCGACAGTGTCGAGCGAATACTCATTAAAGTGGGAGAAAGAATATGACGGAAAAATAAACACAAACTCTGTGCACTGTGCATGATCACCTTACTTCCTTAGCCACGGGGTCTATTTACAATTTACTGTATATGTACAACTGTGTTCTACTCTACAGTGTTGTATTGACATAACAGAGGAGCAACATGACAACAATAAATAAATAGCAACTATACACAAAGGCTCGAATGCACAGTAATAATAAATAGCAGGCTAAAATTGATCGAATTTTGAATTTTTCTTGAAATAGAATTTAATAGAGTTTGTCGCTATCGCTGGCCTTAATATAACTATGTGTACTTGGGTAAATACAACGAATCTAAATCCAAGTCCAAATCGTGGGCCACGTTGGGGAGTTAAATATCTTTCATATATCTGTATTATTTACAACCTTTTTTATCCTGTTGTTTGAAAATTGAAAACATAACAATGAAACGCACGTTTCCCAGTGTCCTGATGACAGATGGAAGCTATTTCTCTTTCTCTCTCTCTATTTACTATTTACCAAGAAAAAAACACTTGCACACATCATATCATATCATACAATGTTCGAAATTTATTAACATTTTTAGAATACTGCACTACTAAAAGAAAAATAGAGACACGAGACACGCTGATACAATAAAAATAAGGTGAAATGTGAAATGAACATCAAGCTCATTTGTTCATCCTATGCAGCGAAAAAAAACGAGGCTTGTGACTAATTCCAATATCATGTCTTTCAACAGAGGAAAAAAATCTGCATCTGTTATCTGCATACAGACAAATTATTACTTCCAAGTGTAAAACACGAAGAAATAATACATGTATTATGTATAATATACAGTATAAAGTATAAAGGCTGTACGGTGACGGTGTGACGCACACAGATGATCCATATCTGATGCCTTTCGAATTGAATGCATACAAGTGCATATGTACGTATCATAAATTTCCCCCGTAGAATGAATGTAGCGAAACACTAAAACTGAACACTGCACTTATTGTTAATGTACACCAATATACAACATAGTACATAATGCGATATGATATAGTGACAAAATCCGTAATGTGAAAATGATGTTTTTTACTGTATAGTGACAATGACTCTTAAACTGCACTATTAGGTAAACACAGACACTTGGATAGATAGATACATGCACTATACATATATCCATCCGCATATTATGAAGAATAATGGAAATGAAAGAGGCAAGGAGAGATTTTGGGAACTACACGAATTTCCTGGTTTAAATATCTTACTCCTCTTTCTTCACACTCGGCCGCGTAGATCACACACTATAGATATATATATATGTATACTGAATACTGTATCTCTATTCTATTGTACTTTTCACAACAATATTATATTCCTTCACTTTGAAAACCTGCAGTGAGCTGGTATATTATACTGATATATCTTACGTACAAATTATTTTATTACACGACAATAAATACAAAATAAAGTTAAATATCGTATTATTTCGCGAAAGAAAGAGACGAATGGGTAATACACAGCAGTTACAATGTAGGAAAATAGCGAGTGATTTGATACGAGGATTTCACAAGAACAAAACACACGACTGGAACAAAAGGATTGACACGATTCACAATATAAATACCTGGTTGAGTATTGACTCCTGCTATTTTCTCTCTTCCCTCGACTGTTGACTGTGCTCTAATCTTTCATCGTCACTGCACCGTTTTACCGTAGAATCAAAATAATGCAGGTATTCAAAATCTGCAGTATGTATAATGTATACTTGTACGTATGTGAGTTACGACCGTTTCGACGACAGTCGGCCCAAGCTAAAGTTGACATCTATCTGAATTTCTCCCGCCTTCTCTTTTGTTTTGCACAAAAATGTTTGGCAACTCCAAAAGGGTGATCACAAATAGGCAAGTAGTCAAAGACTACGGTGAAAGGAACCAGTAAAACTAAAGAGTGAAACAATACAACATGATGTATAGATTTGATCGGCGCACAAACTCACCAACTAAAAGTAACAAGCAGCATAATATTCTGCAAGTTGAGATAAGACAATATTTCTTCTACACATACGTACATACGTAGTCTCACGAGTGTAATAATAATAAATATTAACGATATAAATAATAATTTAGTATTATTACTATTGTATAATACGTGCACTCACTATTTAAAGATTATAAAGAACACAGCACCAGCACATGTACATGTACATGTACATTGTACAGTGATTTTTCACCAACAGGATTTTTCGAATTTTGAATTGTATAATCATAATAACAGCAATAATGACACATAATGGACAATTTGAAGTCTGAAGAGCTACACGATTAAATACTTAAATTTTTTATCGAAGGAACGTGGACGAATCTGCGTTTGGAAATTCTTCACACATATTGTAGTTTTGTAGTTTATTATAAATATAAAATATAATGCACTCTGTTCCCACACCGTTCGAATTTTCGATCCTCTCCCCTTGAAATAAATACACACTACACACACACCTTCAAAACACCAGACTCAACATCTGCATGACTCTTCATAGCATGAGTTCTGCAACCAAAATGACTAAAAGAGTATCGCATAAAACCCAATAATAATAATTATAATCATTATACACAAATTCATGAAATTCCTATTTTACTGTGTGTGAGTTTGTACATGTGTATACTTACTACTTACTGATCGTGAACGTACGAGTATAATATACAATATTTGTAAAAAAGTTATATAGCAACAACACCAGGGCCACTCACATGTGTAATAATGTGTATCTGTAAGTGTATAAAGTATATAAAGTATATTATTGTATGTACAGACAGGACAATATTATACCTAAATATATGTACATTTTTATAGACCAGGTGCGGTGAGGCTTATGAATGATAAAACATAATTATCATTAATTTATTATTTATCAAAAATGTTATTGTATCTACACGGCAGTGGAATTCGTATTAGTGTATTGTATACACATAAATAGTGGAGCAAAAAAATACATTTACATTGCATTTTTTCAACTCGTTAGACGATTCCAAGATATGTATACACAATACACACAGTATGATATAACCCGGTTAATTCTTTATCAGAGTAAATAATATACTACTACAAGCGCATACTCTTAAACGTTGTGTATTTAAGTATGTATGTACATCACATGTATACCTACACATATTTACACAGGAGATCTCTGGTTGAAAAAAATACACATAAATGACATTTAAGCACTCTCAGCCACATTGTTAAAACACGGAATCGATGTTGAATATTCTAAACGCTAATAGGCTTCAGTTCGATCCGGCATATCCACGTGTGCTTAAATATTTGAATCGATTCACCGGAAAAAACATTCCATATATATTTACATTCTCATTGTCAATTGTCAGCCTAGGCATTATACATTATACAGTATACATATACATAATATGTAGGGAACAATAGAGATGTAAAAAAACTAGACAACAAAAGGCATTTTTACTTCATATGGAGCAGAGTCATCATGATCCATTGAACATTTCAAAAACTAATGCATTTAACATTGCAAAAACCTTCTTATCTTTACAAGGAAGGATAAATATGTAATCATACCACACTATATGTGTGTGTATTATACGATAGTTATTATGTATGATAATACAAACATTTGTACTCATGAGTGCTATGATACTGACTAGCAGTTTTAGAACAAGGAAAAGAAATAAAGGCGTAAAAATACTGTACATCATATATCATATAATATGTAATATAACTAAAGGAATGCATTGTTACTTTTTTTAAAAAATACATAAATACTAAAAGACAATTAACCAATAAGAATAAGAACATAACTTTATGCTCTTTATGCATTAAATACTGTCGATACAACGTACAGATACACCGTAAGACTGTGTACTGTGTAGTGCAATAAAATGCACATGTCCATAACGTAACATAACAATGCATGTTTTACACTTGTAATATATATGTATATTTGCACTGCGTGTAAAACCATTCCATTTTACTCCTATGTATGAAAATGAGTCACAGCCGTAAATAGAAATATAGAAAAACACAATTCAAATTCGCATTCGTTGTTGTACATACGTAGATACACAAAACATTAAAACCTTATCTCAATAGATCTTAACATTAACCTTGCGTAGAGAGGATATTATCAAGTTAATTTATGAAACAAATTCTATTAGCTGCATATTAGCGTTGTTAAAGCAAGTCGATTGTAGATATGTATGTAGGTAGGTATAAGTTCATTATATTTTGTTCAACCACACGGCTTTGTACTCTATTAGACGAGCCTGTCCTCCTCATATTAAATATTAATGACAATAAATTTCACTTCTCAAAAAAGTGGTGAGCCCTTATTTGTGTATTAGCACTTTTTTTTACTGATATGTACATCATCACCATGCACATCATGTGTGCTCAGAGCTCATAAATCCTTTCGAAATTCTACGGTTAATATATTACTTGTGTGTGCAGATTTAGATGATGGTCATTTTTGGAGGCATTAATGTGTAATATCACATCATAGAGAGTTCGGCCAGGAGCCATACTAATAATAACATGTAACACATTGCTGTATCAAAATGAAGAATGTAAAAGGCAGTTAATTCATACGTTTAATGTGCTAATGTGTTAACACGTAATTTAAGGTACATCACGTGCTTCTCTGCCTTGATTATAATAATTTGTAACTTTCCATACTCCCCTTGTACATACTATGGGTATCATTATGCAAAAATCTTTGTACACAGTGCACATTAATATTGTTATTACTTATTATTAACAAACCTACATACATGCAAATTAGCATCGATGGGATCATTTCTTGAGACACATTACATTACATTGTATACGTACAACATAAATTTAATTGTTTCACTTGACAGTGCCAAAGGAAACTTGGCATCTACTTTAAATGGCATTAATTGTTAGATTTAAGATCTTCTATCTAAATACGTACAGGATCTATTATTATGAATTATGAATCAGGCTACATCTATACATAAATAGGTAAACATCTACATATCTATCCAGCAGATATTTCCAGCATGCAAATAGTTAGATATTATGCAGTAGTAGCATTAAAAAATTATGTGAAAAGATGTCCTGTACATATAATTATGACATCATAAACTATCCTTTTTTAAAGTCATTTTTTTCATGATGGGCTTATACCGCCCCCAAGATACTTTGCGAATATTTACAATTCATCAACTTCAACGTATGTACATATTGTCTATAGTATATGTTCCATACATATTATACATATCTTTGTACCTTTAGATTTTAGATGCATGTGAGATAAAATGTATATTTTTATAATGGAACTTTTGAAATTATCATAAGCACATACATCTTCAACCTTGAGAATTTTATAATATGTATGTCTGCTGACAGCAAGAAATGCATAAAAATAGTTATGTGAGTCAAAGTAAATTCCAGCATGTCATAGTTATTGTACTTGTACATCACTTCAGCACTTGCCATTTAAGTGTCCATTACTTTTTTTGTACAAATTCAAATCATAAATCCTCATGTCAATGTCAAAACTTCTCAACCTGTCACTGTCACTTTCCTATACGAAAATACTTTTGTAAGTAGGCCCAATTATAGAAATATCGAAGAGATAATAGGAAATCCGCATTTAAAATACTGAAACCCTGGAATTCAAATCCATACAAAATCTATTAACTTGGAAGACAGCAGCCTCTTGCATAATATCTATCGGTTTGCTTAGTTAATTAAACTGACGTTGAAACCTGTAGATATGTAGCTATATATCTTTTTCAGATTTTTGTGGAAAAATTTGGGGAAAAGGATTTAATCTCTTTCTATACTACATACACAACACCGGGATGAATAAATAAAAACAGTGTTTCTGTGTCTGCTTGTTGTTAGTATTGTATATTGTATCATTTGCTCCTTTTATTAGCGCAATTACATTTTGCTCAAAACCAAATGAAACCAAAACCAACGGGCCGGATATTGGCGATAGAAATGGAAACGCTTGATGAACGCTGTTGTCCAACATTTTAATAGCCTTTTCCAGCTTCCAACATGCAGGAAATGAATGAAATGTGAACGAAATGCATAAACTTTTCCACAGTTTTAAATAATATACAAGCTAATACTAGACACATGTCCAAAAAAGCACGCAGTTTGTATACTATGTATGTAAGGCGATCGAGAGGTTTTTCAACATTTTACCTTTCTTTTAGGCACAATAATATTATAATATTATTATCAGTAGTTTAACGCGTTTTCATTTCGTTTTTTTTGTCTTTGTTTGTTATGTATTGGGACGAGTAAAGGTGTGCACGGAGAAGCTCAAGTTCAAAAACCTTTTCAAGGATTTTAATGCTAATATTCACAGTAGACGTGTAATGTGTGTGTATGTATGTACTTTTACACACCGGAGCGCTGCGAACAAAAAATTACGATCAAGATATTGATATGTATTATGGGCATGAAATATTTTATGTAGCAAATAATTACCATGTCTTCTTTTTTGAATGACGCAATCCAAAAAAAGATAATCGTGGCTAAAAAAGCATAAAATATTTGTTTTAATTTTGTCCAACTTTAATCGTATGCAGTGGAATCTTGGTTGAATGGAATACAACAAAACCACACCAATTTTAGGTCATTTCACTTGAAAAAGTTCCATCATCATCATCATAATATTGTGAAGAGTCAAGAGTGTCAATTAGTCTAATTTTTATACAAAGGAAAAGGAGTCCATTAAAAACGCGAGAGAGAAAGAGAGAGAATCTATTTCTATTGGTAATGAAAATAGAAAGAGATTTTTACAGCACGCGTTTTTTTCAAGCATTTACTTTAGTTTGCCCACGGTCCTCTCTCAAAACAACTCATTTTGTGAAATAAATAATAGAATAATCTAGTACATAAAATCCTTTGCAATATAAAAGTTCTTTTTGATTCCCCTCTTTCGCACACATATGTCAAATCCACGTATTTATAAACGTACAAAGGGTATAATATAGTATACATACTGGAGTGTTGACGAGTGGATGGGACAAAAAGAGGGAAATAATATAATAAGACTTGGCAAACAAATAAAAGTGCATCTTTATTCTTTATATATGTAAATACGTAAATATACAGCCCATTTTCTCCCACACTTTAATAGATACCACAATAATATAATAATGCATTCAAGTTTAAACCAAGAAAAGATTCATTTTGGGGCTATATTCATTGTATTCTGAAATACATTTTTTCATTTCTTCATTATCAGTTTCTCATTTGTATTACATATATTGTTCATTTAGTAAAGGCTTTCTTAACAATTTCCTATCCTACACATGGTTCAAATGTTCTCTATGTGCTTACTGCTTACAATGTAAAGTTACTATAAGAATAAGAAAATTCTTCATTTCTCATAATTTCATTTTCTCTCAAATAAATGCCCATTAGTTTCACCTTAAAAAACTCGTCATGTTCCCAATTTTCCCCAACTCTTTCCCTAGAATCCTATACATACAGTATACAGTTCTGCCAACGTTAAGCATAACATTCATCCATATTCGCCTCCAGAAATGAATGCAGATAAAAAAATATGGGGATAATACAGCCATACAACTTTTTTTTATAAAATTGAAGTGCTAAATAAATCATAATATTGTGTGTACCATTGTACATACATACATATTATATTTTGCTTTTGGTACATCCTAAACACAAGGTATATGGAAATAAAAAACGTAAAAAAATTGAAGCAAAGGGAATAAACACATATAAGCTGCCGATATGCAAATTGATCTCATTTTCAAGTGTAATGTAGATCAAATTTACTTACTTTGTGTCCTCTATAATTTTTACTACACACTACACACTGTTTCTCTTTTCCCATATAAAAACTGCATGTATAATACGATGAAATTCTGTAAGTACAAGTACTGTGTAGTACATAGTGTCATACAGTACTTACTCACAGTCATACATGATATGATACACCCACACATACACACATGAAATAAACCTAGTACCTACTTTTTGTATCATCTACTATGTAGTTTGTAGTAGAAAAAAGTAGTATTTTTTATTACAGAACAGTCGACACGGTAATATTAGACGTATAAATACATATTATGTGTCTGTCTGCAGCATTCAAAAGGTTTCTAATTTCCTTCCTGTAGGGCAATTCAAGCCTTTGGGTTGACAATTAAGTTGGATGTTTTTGTTACTCTGCTCCTGTTCTGTTCCTGTTTGACATTTATTTGGTTGCTTATACACTATACACATAACACTACAAACTACAAACAAGATTTAGATTCAACGGCTCTTTTAATAATAAGAGTTCTAGTTGGTGTTTATTCAGTGCCTATGCATGTATATAAATGCTCTATGGATGGTCAGCCACAGCCACAAGATGAGGACAACCATTGATATAACTAGAATAGTACACATTTTATTACATTACATGCTAATGACGAATCTAAGTTTGTTTGTAGTGCCTCCAAAAACGTCATCCCCTACGCTAATAACAGCAATAATAAACGTATCGTGAGCAATAAAGAGGGATTGGAGTAAAATGCCAACAAAATGAAAGATTGATTGGATGTAAAAGGAATAAATATGATCCATGTCATGCCAATTTTAAGCTTCATCATCTATTCATTCCTCACACACACACACACACACACACACACACACACACACTGAGACTGAACTCTGCAAAGTTGACTTTTTGCATGGTAGCAGCCTTTCAAATACATGACTGATGACGATCTTGATGATCCTTCAATGTATATCAAATATATTAAATAGTAATAACACTAAACTAAAGTAATGGTTGAACTTTCAACTTTTATCCCTCTCCCAAATTTTGCAATGCTGATGATCAACAATAATAATCAATAATAATAGTTATTTCTCATCGATGATGTTTAGCAATTCGATAGGATAGGAATCCATTGACATAATGGATCCAGAAATGAATGTAAAAATGCTTGTAATTTAGTTCAATGCAATCCAATGACTTCTTTGCATGATTTTATTATGGCAGGTCGGAAAATTGTAACATTTCATGAGAAATTGTAAGTAACAGCGCAATGCAATCGGAAAATCATCTCGAATTCTCCAATACTTATCGGATTACAAATATATGACGTATGTACATAGAGTAGGTAAGCTTTTTCAACTGCAAACACACACACACGAGTACATATGTTTTTCAGGTGTATTCCGATATTATATATTTGAATACAGGGGCGTTGCTACTAATAACGGTTCATAAAATAGTAAAATTGACAACAGTACACAGACAGGGAGATGGAGATACACAGCATACATGCTACTATATTATAGTAGTTGCAAGATGCAAGTCAAAGTCAGTTAGTATAGAAGATTGAATTCACACAGTCAGATTGGTGCAATTCACAAGTTTTGATCGTGTTATCTGCAAACTGTAAAGTCTGTTTGTGCCTGTACGATCCCCACGAATTTCATTAGACAAACCAAACGATGTCGATTGCTATGATTAATAATAATATTATATTAATACTGCTAGTCTAGTATACATACGAGATACGAGCATGGATGATAATTTTAAAATGTGTGAGTAGATATGTCAAAGTCTGTAGTTTGTACTTTAAATACAATATGTACGGGGACAATAAAGAATGGACAGAAACAGAATTTTATATTGAATGCAGTTTGTTCATAGTTCATAAAAAAAAATAATGAAAAATCATTTCCCTCATCATGATTCATGACTGTACCCCAACTTTATTCGCTACCTGATTTTTTACCTAATATATTAATTTGAAAGGTAGTATAAAGCGATTGAGAAAATAAGGTCAACGTTTTTTCCATAGACTGACGACTGACTAACTTCTTATACATACATATTTCTGTTTGCCTTGTCTTTCTTTTTCAAGTCAAACTCATCAACGAAGGATAAAAAAGTATAATAGAGGTAAAGATAGTATGCAGTAGTAATAATAATAGGACAATGATATTATTTATAAACACACTATTCATTATCCATAATGATAGAAAAAATATTCGCCAGGCAAAACCATTAACTACAAACTACACATATAAAATATACAGAATACTGATACAGATGCATAATATTTAAGTATACTAACGAACTAATTAAACTGAAAATGTCTATCACAATCAGTTAGACTCACAACCACAAGAATTTCATGAACAAACAGAATTACTGATGCGCAAATTATACTCAATCTGAATACAAATATTACGAATTACGAATCAAGGGAATCACGTATATATATCAGTGTAGCATATGAAATGCTTTGACTCTATCTATATTGTAGATTGTACATAGGTCTTTTTCCAAGTTAAAAAAGTGGAGTTGGAGCCAATTAATTAAACCATTTTGACCCTACCCAATAAGTAATAATGATAGTAATGATGATTTTTGGTTTTAAAACTTTGTAATAAAATGTTGAACATGAAACATGCACATATTATTGCATTTAGCAAAACCGACAATTTCTTTTGAAAGTCTGTTATTTTATCCGTAATGAGGCTAAAAACTTGACAGCTTAATGTAGACGGCTAGATAATCTTAATTAGCAGATAGCCTAAAAATAATCCTGTACAAAAATGCCTTTCTTACTACGTATTCACCCTGCCACAGTCACATGTGCGAAGTAAATAGGCTACTGACGATGTGCGCCTACGCTTAGGCCAATCCAATCATTAGTGTTAAAAAAGACGCGACACATGTCATCACAAAAATGTTTTGTACATAATTTGTGCAAGACACTAATCAATAAAAAAAGATCATCATTAGAAGATCCAGATTGAAAAAGTCATAACCTCATAATGTGTGATGGCGAATTGCAATTCTTATACAAAGATTTGTACTTTGTATATTTAATTGTAAGACGGAACGCTTCATCGAACAACTTTATAAAAAGATGTTTTTGCAAAAAATAAGTACAAAAAGCATCTCTGTTCTTTGTATACAAATGCAATGAATGACATGTAACGGATTTCATGAGAAAACAAGGAATAGAGTTGCTACATAAAAGCAAATCCTTAAACAGGTCATCTGTAGAGGAAATTTCAATGATTTGTGTCCATATTTTCTATTTGTACTATCAGCTTTCAGTCGTCTACAAAATTTTTGACCGAAATAACAAAACGAAAATACATGCATTGTTTTCGGTTTCCGGACACTCGGTTTTATAATGTCATATTATATGCTGCATACCTAATATATATCATTAAAGTTACTCCCATTGCCCACCGTTTTTTTCTTCTGAAAACGTTTTGCAAAAAATAATTTTTGATTGTATCGACTTTTCATATGCATATGAATGTCAAGTTCAGATTCAGGAATCAGAATTCATATAAGGAGAAAATGAAACACCACATTCATTCTTTATTCTTCATTCTTTCTTCACCTATAATAACTAGTAATAATAATAATAATATAAGATTCTTGTTTTGTTATCTTTTGACGTTTCTCATGTAAAAGCCATTTAGGAAAGAAAATAGTATCTCCGTGAGATTTTTACGGCATTTCCCCAATAGATCAGGAAACAAGTTTACCACAAAAATAATAATAATACCAGCAGCAACAGACATGAGACATGCCACGAAATGATGAAAATACCAGCTTATGCCTACACACTCGTATACATACCTACAATCATATCTATACCGTCTATACAGGTAAGTAAGCTATGTTATCTTCTTTTATGAGACAAAAATATAAAAAAACTTTTTTATTTGACACACAGTTATATGATTGTATGGAATGGATTAAAAAAGATGTACTTATTACATTATATGATTCGATGAGACTTTTTCTATCACATGGAATCGTACTTACATACTTGGTATGTAAGTACAGACTTTTGGTTAAGTTGCCATTAAGGTTTCTCTCACACAGAGCACAGATTTTTGCTCAATTTATTTATCACCGTTTCTAATATTAATGCACAATAATATTGTGTTTATAAGGTAGATAAAAACGGGAAAGTAGCAAGAAGAAGACGATTTAGCAAAATAATAAAAAAGTATGTGGCATACATTTTTTCCTACAACAATGAATTGTTATTCCGATGTGCTTGTTTTTATTCTAAGCGACGTTCAAGGGAAATGTGAAACATAGATATAATATTACACAGAATGAAAAAACATTGGGAAAAATTTAAAGTTCAATATCTGTGGGACTGTACGTAATCTGTAAACAGAACAAGATGAAATGGCCACTGTTTTAAAGTTCACTTTTCCATATTACACGCGAGAATTAGCAACATCTGTTACATAATAATGGACAATATCCGAGGACACAAAATTAACGATTCGGAATGATTTGCCAACGTGATGACATGCTAAAGCAGATTTTTTTTAACAATGACGTTTGACTACACAAACTACACATGCTACATACATAATACACACATTCACGGTGTGTGTGTGTGCGTACAATGTACCTACTACAACTACAAGGAATTAATATGTCGTGAAAAAATGTCTCTGCTCTTGAAGACGAAACTAAAAATTTGTGGGTGGCTTGAGGCTTATCGTCATCTGTCAAGATCTGTGTAAGTTTAAGTGCAATTTTAAGACGGAGTCACGTACATACGGAGAAACAGATATACTGTATACCTACTCCTCAATTCGAATTTTCATGCTATATAATCTTTAATTCTATTCTAGAATTCCTACAAGTTGCCACTATGGAAAAGATCTGTCTAAAAGTCCTTTTACAGCTCTTCCCACATTATCCGACCATTTTTACTACACTTATAATATACTTTAGAGGTGTATTTTGTACATACACGGTGGATGTCATGTCCTCTTAAAACTGAAACTCTCTTGAACAAGTTCAGTCAACGATATGCACGAGAGAGAAACAAAACGACCGGATAGATCTGAAAGCACACGTCTGAA
>JAQIVE010000443.1:0-37708 GCA_034698285.1 Sminthurinus bimaculatus
ATTTTATGCAATGCTCAAACTTAAAAATAACAAATTCAGTGCATCGATTTTTGGATTGTACAGATTCTCATGCACTGCATATAAATAAAGAAAAAATGCTCACCCTTGGCGTTCTTAATCTGGAGTGGAGACTTTGAATTTGTGGATTCAAAGGAAGGTCTTCGAATCGGCATGAGCTGAACACTGTGACAAAGTGCGAGGACTTTGAGGAACTGGACAATATCTGGATCCTTTTCAATGTCGAAGGGTTCGCCTCTAGGTTCCTCCGGATTACGAAGATATAGAGAGTCGTCAATAAAGTCATAGTTTTTCCCACCGATTGAACAATGGCGGAACTGCATAATATTCTCAGTGAGCGTCCCCGTCTTGTCTGTAAACAGGTATTCGATTTGTCCAAGCTCTTCATTGAGATCAGAGGTATTGCACAGTGGAGGATGCTTCGAGACAGGACACGTCATTTCCAAATCCCACACAAAAAACTTGCTATCAAAAAATTTTTGCAGCTCTAAAATAAAAGAAAAAAACTCATGTCTCATACACTGAAGACTGAAGGCATATTCACTTTTTGAGAGTAACAACAAAGAAAAACAAAAGGTCTCACCAACTGTGACGTATAAAGATATTGGAATGATATAGTTGAATATTATGAGAAAACTAGCAAAGGTCTCAAGTCCGTCAGTGATTAATGAGCCTACAGTGCTATGTCTGGAATGAATATTCGGCTCAATATAATAGGCTTTATCTATTGGGAAGAAAACCAATCGAGTCAAACATCTCATTGATATTATCAAGGAAAGTACAAAAAAGATAGACAAGTACATAGATGCATGAAATAATGATACATATATATTCAGAAAACAAAGACATACCGAGGGTCCGAGAATACTCCCACCAGTAGTGAAGGCAAGTTGACAGTATAACCATTACAGCCAAAGCCGCAATAAAAACACATAAAAAGCGATTGATCTTCCTATAAAGTAAACAAAAACCAAATTTTTTTAGGCATGAGAAAGAAATGAATACAGATAACAGATAAAGGGAAAAAAGTAGAGATTGTATCTTTTAAAGTCTCTATACTTGTCAATGGTAGAGCGTTTAAGCGATGTTTGCTTTGAATTTTGAGCCAGTCTCGTGTCTTTGCCAGTGTAGATCACAAGACCAAAAATAAACTCAGTATTCTTCACCCGAGCTCCTCGCAGCACCATGTTTTCCATTGAAAGAGGCACGGTAAAGAAGTTGGACATGGTTGGAGACTCTGAATCCAGAGTATCTTTAGTTTTAACATTGTCTAAAGGGATTGCAGCCTCTTCGGGGGAGAAAGTGGTTGGATTCAACGGAATCCCATTTATGACTTGACTCGGCTCCTTGTTAGTGGCAAAGGAAGAGGAATCACTCATTCTACTCAAAGGCATTCGACTAGGTGGCACCTGCAAATATTTAAGATTTAAGCATAACGTATGTATTATGTATCAATCAAAAATCGAAATAGATATTGTTACACTTTTATTCCCAATTTCAATTATTAGACTGAGCATTCGTTTTTTCTTACGAGTAAGCATCCATTGAACTCATACAAACTTGTGTTTGGCTGGTCACATTCAACTACACAGTGAAGCTTTGAAAAGTCTCGCTCGTGTTTGAGGTGAAGTAAACCGGCAGGGCAATAGCGCATCTACTGATTCGTTTTCACACATGAATAATAATTTAGTGTGGTACTACACATCCGATACATATTATTATTACTTATTACTTGTTCGTTTAAAAAACTATTCGTGTTTTATCTTGCCTAGATAGCGCAGAAAAGATGGACGATAATAAAGAAACTTACTTTGAGATTCGTTTCTCCATCAAGGTTGGCCGTTGTTATTTGGCAGCGGAGGAATTCATCACTAGATCCTTTGAAATTGATGAAAATTAATCAGTTAATCATCGATAAACTTTGTATACGTACTCGTAAAAGTGTTATTGGTTGTAATGTTTTATTTAATGTAGTTAGCGCATGCATTTATACTTACCTACAATAAGCAAATCTGCTGGGACTTGGTCTTCTCCTTCCAGTCTTACAATATCACCGACTTTCACATCCCTTGCTTTTATCACCTGTTAATAAAAGGTAAGCTGTTACTTTAAAAAAAAATCTGAAACATAATTTCTTTGAATGACATTTGATTTTTACTTATTGGAGCACTCACATGGAGTTGTTGATCTCTCACGACGTAAACTGGCCGGTCGTTTACATTTTTATCAGCTTTATGCCTCAGCCAGTCCTCATAGCCTTGCTTGATTGCCGTCGTTGAAATGACAAAGGCTAGAGGCAAGGCAGCTGTTATTGGATGCACTGGAGATGATATTGATGCCTTAACAGTCAAATATTAATAATCAATCTATTCTCTTGTATTATATGCCCGTTTGAATTGTAAATTTCGGAATGAAATTAAAAAAAATAGTATTTGAAAAGTGTAAACATTTTCAACCAACCTGAATAATTGCCATAATAAGAAAATAAACATTGACTATTCTTCTAAATTGTTCCCAAACAATATTTTTGGGAATAAAATTCCATACTGTATATCTGAGAAACAAAAAATTATGCAAAAGTAATTGAGGAGTTCCAAATGCCAATTTTTTTAAAAAAACTAATTTTTGTGGCATTTAAATCATTTTCTCACCTGCTAGAAATAATTAAGTTATTTGGAAATATCTGTCTCCTATCTTTGGTGGGTGCATTTGTAATTGATCTTCTTTTACTTTGTATTGTTCCACTAGTCGGTACATTGTCTAAGTTTCTAGAGTTGGTTCGCAAGTCCTCGCATTGATTGTGCTGCTCCCTCGTACTTGCCAATTCTCTCAGATATTCATCATTTGAACTAGAAATCGTCGGCACATCCCCATAATATATCAAACGGTGACCTTGCTCTTGCTCTATCGAATTTTTTCTCTGTACGTACAAAACACAATCATAAAAATCTTTGTATACCTTTTATGTACACAAATATATATACAAAATATATAGGCACACACTTGCATTCGATTTTTTTTCACAAAATTGATATGTGTAATCTGTGCAAAGCGTATCTTTTACCTTTAACGACCTGAAACATTTTCGGAAACAATTACATTTTCCCATTTCCCAATGAGAAACTTTAGTTATCCATCCAGACAACCCTGAGGTCAGCTACACATTTGAATTTCCGTGTGAATGGCAGTATTTTTTCATGTATGATATAATATGTATAGCGGAATGATAAGTCGTTGCCGTCGCCGTTTCTTATGTTGGTTGTGGTTGTGCAGTAAAGGGACGGAATAATTGTCAGCTATGCTGACTTTGATGGACACACGATGAGCCTTTGTGTTCTTTGATTGATCTTTGAATCCTCATTGAAATTAATTGCTACTCTGTACAGTTATTACGTCTGCGTTTTGTGGACTTCTCCTGCGTCCACTGCCGCTGTATAATAAGAACAAAGAAAGTAAACACAAGATTAGACATCAAACGTTCATATATACACATCACATGCATACATTCATACCTACATTGAATTTGAAAGTTTGAACATTGCATCGACCATTTCTCCTGTCATTCTGGACACTTACCAAACTACGTTAATTACAAAGTATGTCATTTTGGAGGCTGAAAAACGATTACTGCCCTGCTCACAACCCATTTTCCCTTTCAGTTAGAGTATACATAAATTATGGCGAATTCGTTGCAGACGGTAATGAGAGAAGTTGAGGAAGATTATGGATGACATTTTGACTCCTGCTTAGCTAAGATATCGAACATCGCTCCCACGTTTTTAGTAGAAATTTAAGTGTAAAAATGTGCAAATCCTTAATTTTAGTCATCTTTGTATCGATGTTTTATTTATACTGTCCCTTTTATTCATTCTAGGTACCTTTCCTCTCTTGTTTTGAGGTTACAGGTGTGTTTTGGTTTTGAGCTACCTATTAATTTTTTATACTTCAAAATGTTCAATGAAATGTTTGGGATATTTGGTATTTGGTGTGTCAAAAGTCAAAATCAGTCAAAAGTTATAAACAATAAATGACGTTTTACATTCCTCGAATGGCTTAGCAACCTACGAACTTTTCTTCGTGTGAAGTGTGAAGAAAAAGAACTTGGAAGAATATTCCACACAACCTTGTTGTTATTATGTTGTATACATAAAAAGGCAAGGACTGATTTAGGGATGGAGACAAAATTGGACGTTTCCATGTCGTATCATTGCGCTGGGAGAATTTATAGGTTCGGGTGGATACTTATTCTTATAATATTGAAGTATGTAAAATACGTCTCATGTTCTCTACTTTTTACCCGGATACCCCTCTCTACCCTCCATACAGCTTCTAGTTTATCCGTTTGCAAATTTTAATTAACAATTATTTACTTATGAAATATTTCAAAAACTTACGCCTGTCCTTGTCTGGCTTTTGTTTGAAGTTTCGGTCAAAATTTTAAAACTGTAATATCCGGCTTTGCAACAGTTTATTGTTTCTAACGTTGTTATGTATGTATGTTCGTGTACAACGTCAAGCGTCTCCTTAAAACCGAATTAAAATCGTATGATATAGACTCTGAATGTATTTTATAGACAGAAGAATTACTTTGAAATAATTACAATGTAAAACTTTGATGGACCAATAAACACTAAATATAAAAGCCACTGTCTTGTATGACGTATGGTAAAATTCACATTTCACTCTCCAAGAAATGTATGCATTATGTATTATGTACATATGTATCTATCACCTGGATGAATGAGTTTTATCTCGTGACTGTCCGAGACTGAAAATGTGTAATGTATAATCACCAATCACCATATTAAATGTTTACATACTCGTGAGTTAAAAAAAGGCAAATCACACACACACATAGCTTGCTCACTTTTTTTCACCGGAGGTGGGTTGGGTATAACAAAAAATAAGAGTTTAGTTTTATCTCTCAAATTCAAAACGAGGCACATTGATAAAAATAACACAACATGAGACACATGTGAGAATCGAAAACTAATATCTGTAGATTGTTGTTCACGTATTGATGAAGATTGCTGACTGTTGACTTTTCAGTAATACAGTAGAACTATATGTACCTGAGATGGCATGTCTATTGATATCAAAAACTATGTAATATTATACACCAGCTGAATGACAACAATTATTATGTTAGTGATATGAGGAATCTTTTACAGGCATATTAAGTATAAATGAAATTTTCAATTAGTTTAAAAAAATATTATGCAAAAACAAAGAAATACACTTTCATGGATTTGCAAAACTGCAGAGTGATGAGACTATAAAATTGTTGCGAAAATGTTTCCTTTTTCCTCTCTCACTGTGCTTTACTGTATTATTATATGTAGTAGGTATCCAACTTTGTGCTAATATTGTTCAAACTGTTTCAGCCATAATTAAAAATAATAAGATTCAAGATTCATCGTCTACTACCTGTAAAGTAGCTCATGCATACATCGTTATACATATATATGTATGTGGTTCACTTTATCGGAATCTGGACCAAGGGCTGAATTAATCAAAGCACTAAAGCAGCGATAATGAAACGCACATATATTGTTATAATCTTTGCTCTTCTGCTGTGTACTTATGCATATTGTATCCTGTAAACAAAGTAAATACGTAATCGTATAATGTCGCCCTGCTGAATATTGGTGAATGAATTATTTATTATTTTGCCCTTTGTTCTTTTTTATCCGTTCAATATGTATGTATACTACATAAAAGCGATATCTAACCAGAGTGTACAGTGTACACGTTGTTATTATTCGATGCATATGCTTAATAAATAACTAAATATGCACGTAACTACTGCTGGTGTATTTTTCATCAAGCGATTGCTTTCTCTGCGACTGAGCATATGTGTATGTATACTTATGTAAGTAATATAAGTATACATACAGAAAAATACTCTCTGTCTTCAGAGGTGAAGATAATTATTGTTGTAATATAATTACGGCGATACACCTATACAACAAACTTGAAATTATATAT
Source organism: Sminthurinus bimaculatus (assembly GCA_034698285.1). Lineage (NCBI taxonomy): Eukaryota > Metazoa > Arthropoda > Collembola > Symphypleona > Katiannidae > Sminthurinus > Sminthurinus bimaculatus. The sequence goes on from JAQIVE010000443.1 coordinate 6,007, forward strand.
TTTTTATGCTATAGTTTACACGTAAATCACTATTTTAGACTTAAATCAGAGTTCTTGCCATGTTTCTCCACCGTTTACGTCATACTCTAATAGTGAAATAATAATACTAGTATTTTTACCTTGATGAGGAGGAGAAGTAGAGAAAATTAATAATTCATAAATTCAGAATTGTGAATATTTTAATCACCAGATACACACACCTTTAGAGTACATACATGCTACGAAAATTCGCAATGTATGTATCTTATAACACTTTCACCAAAAAGAACATGAGACCTTCTTGTAATTATCAGAGACCGCACAACTTGTACAAATGTATCTAAATGAAACAACAGTGTTCTATACATTCTTCCCCTTTCTTGTTCATTTCACTCGGAGGTTAAAAATCAAAGGAATCAAAAAGTGTCTACAAAATGGATATTTGAAGACTTTTAACCTTCACAAAATTTTGCAGACTTCAGAACTTCAGACTGTACTACACTAATAACTTATTTAACTTTGTATTCTGATTCAGCCAAACTTTGTGTTACGTATATGTATTGTATCTAAATTAGAAATGGCAAACAGCAAATATTTGCATGTATTATACATATGTATTTACGTACTTGGATACTTACAATATGAGATATGAGGGTAACTAAAAAGAAAATTCGCGTTGCAAAACTGAGTTGATTTCAGTCTCAACTTCCCTCATCAGAGACGCTTCCATACTGAACTGATATCAAAGTACTTACATATTATGTAGTACTTACACACAGGCACAATTGTTATATAATGTATATAAATAATACAATTATTGTTGTCTTAAATTTACTCTTGGTTTGTTGTATTTCGTGTGCATAATGTGTGTGTATTTAATTTTAGTTTTGCTACCATATAATAATAACTACAGTTTAGTAGCTCTATATACCATTGCAGCCTTGACTGTCTCAAACGATATTAAATTTAAGTCTAATTGTAAGTACATACCTAGAATGAACAAATATTATTTTTATTATCCATGTATGTGACAAAATAATAAATGACAAATAGTATAATGAGAAGTATGTACAATAGTTTTTTTATATTCTTTGTATATATGCATGTGTGTATATACATACATGTATGAAATTCTGTATCCTCCATCCTCTCATGTAAAATCTGCACCTACAAATGGTTACTGCTACTATTTACTCCCACTTAAATGGATATGCACTTACGATTAGTAGGTATAATAATAATATTATATTTAGAAGTTTAAGACTTACTTATGTGTACACAAACAAGGCGGAGGTTTATTCCTCTGCTCAAAGCCAAAGCTCATGCCCTGTTCGAAACTCTCTTATTAATGTATACATGTTTATTTTGTGCTAAACGTGCTTTGTCATTTACTTACTTTAGTATAAAAAGTAAAAACCTACACATCCACTACCGTATTAACACTAAGAGTTCGTGCAATGGTTTTAATTAGTCAAGTAAAAGGTAAAAGTGTACATTGTATACGGTGTACTTACGTACAGACAGATATTTTGGTAGGTATTTTATGTATTTATATGTATGTATGTATAATATGCATTGTGTACGTATGTGCGAATGTACTTTTAGTGCTCACCTTTCATTTGCTTAAGATTACCCAAATATAATTATGTATGTTAGTGGAGAATAAAAGTGTCCTGCTCGGAGGATATGTTACCTTTTTCTAACATGAACATTGTTGAGAATTGAAATTTTTGCAAAAGCAAGAGAATGAGCAATTTCTTCAGTAAGTACGCATAGCATTGTAATTGGTAATAGTGGATGCTTAAAACTTAAGAGCCATTAAGTACATATGAAAGCTCCTGGCTTAAAAAGTACTGATATTTCATGGAGAGTCGTCGCCGTCCTCCCTGTAATAGGTTCTATACATGTACATAATATGTATTACATAGAAAGTATACATGTGTCTATGTGTGTCCATAAGTATGCTTAGTCTTTTTAGGTACATTTTATGAATAATTCATCAACGACACTATCCTCTTTATTTAATATTTGTCTACTAAATTAGCATAGTACACAGTGTGTCATGCAACAGAACTATATAATATTATGGCAATCCAACGATATTAAAAGTATGCACAAGATCCAAAGCATTTCCAAATTTTGCAAGCATTAGGGGAGAAGTTCGATTCTCTCCAATGTATGTAAGTATAGTGTGTGCAGTGTACATATGTGTACCAATATCACAATCACCACGTATTTGAAATTGAAACAAGTCACCGGAAATTCATTCTAATGTACTATATGTATAATTTAGAACGACTTCAACTCTTTTACTAAAATACATAGTTTGTTTTGTATGATACATTTGTATTTTAACTAGTATCTTGATTAGCATGCTATCCCATCTCAACATGGCATTATGTCAGTTCAATGAACAAAAATGACAAAATTATGTAACTTCCCTATTTACCATGTATTTACTCTGAATGTTAAACTAAAGACGCTCGCGTTTTCTATGAAATGAGAAAAGGAGGTTTTGGATTTTCAGTTTTCACCCAGTCGTCCGTGTATATTTAGTACAAACGAGTCATCAGTGCTTTTGAATACTTTTGTATGTAAGTAGCCACGTACTTACTTATCGTTAGTACTTAGGTACCGTCGACCGTATGTTTACTACATTTCTTTTTTCTTCCTCTTGTCAAACAGTTTCATGTAGTTTCACCACAGTCTTTTTATTAAGATTATCATAAATCCATAGACTGTGGTTTCACTAAACCATTCCTAATACAGATAATATATTTAAACACAGGTATCGTAAATGTTTGAATTTTTCCACAGATAGTCGTAGTTGTATGTACTACTGAAATTGTACTTAAGGTATTCAAAATTTAGAGCATGTATAAGTACATATACGATGTAATACATCATACTTTCGAATGACATATCGTACGACACAATTCAAGTAAATACGGTACATCAAAGACCAACATCAACTCAACCCAGTCTTCAATGTCAAGAAGACTCTTGAGGGGAGGAAAATTTTAGACTGTATAGAGGAGTCCTTTGTTTGCTCGGAAGCTTAATTGAAAAGGTCTAGCTCTGTTATATCTATTAAAAATATTATTCACAATAATAACTAGCATAGTTTGATGCATTGTTATATTTATTTTATATTTTATGCCGTGTTACATTATGGAAGTAGTAAAAAAAGAGCTTTGAAGGTCGAAATAGTACATAAAAAACAACTCAAAAGTGCATGCATTAAAAATGTCAATATGTCATGCTCCGAGGAGCAAGACATTCAAAGTTTGCACACTAACTAACATTATTACTTGAGTAAACTTTCCTTCCTTCAACATAATATACATTATGCATACATATACACTAAATCCTGACAAAACTTCCCGTAATTTGTTTGTACTTTGAAGTCTTTATTTTATACATAATAACACGTTTACTTTTATCCACGGCATAATTTTGATACACATATATAAGGGAGATTGGCTACTGTATTATATCGATGAAGACAAAGACATCTTTGTATAAAAGAGTAAAAGTGTAACAATTATATAACAACTACACGTTTGTGTATGACTAATGACTAACACAGACAAAACAAACTTCATGAAGACGAGTACATACGTTTTCGAAAATTTGTCTTTTCCCCGTATAAATGAGTAACTCTAAAACAACTGAAATTCCATATTATGTCCATAGACTATTTTGAAAAACGGATAATGAGTTCTAGGGCTTGTTTATATATCCCTTGAGCCATATAGTATTTATTGAACGGGGGAACAATATTATTTTGAAAGTATTTCAAAGGGCCCACCAAATTTCTAACTGCGTCCAGAGGAAAATTGCTGACCACCAGACTGTAGGCTTGGAAGAAAGATTCTAGGTTTTTGTCCAGCTGTAAGGTTAACTCCTGGTTAGAATACTCTTGTCCACATAAGCCACAAGAGGAAATTTCACCTTTCTTATTCTTGTTAGAAGGGGATGAGAACGAAGATAAAATACAGGGGATAAAGTCTTTGCTCATTTTTTCATCATAGGAAAACCCTGAGGAACATTTGGCACAGCAAAAACTAGGTGGAATGAGAATGAGCTCTGACAATTCGGGCCAATTGTTTATACACGCCACACATTGGCATGTAAAGTGATAGTTTTCTTCTAAATACGGCCTTCGACTTGAAATATCATCTTTGATGAAGGACTGTGTGTAGTTTGTTAAAATTTCTTCCTCACTCTTTAATGCCCGGGTAGCGATCACAGATAAAATTCCGTTTTCTACATCCACAACTCGAGTCACATTGGGGTCACAAGAATGATTTAATAGAGAGGATACGGCGTAGACGCCGGCAGCAAACTGTGGATATTGAATGAATCGAATGGATTCAGCCAATTTTTTGGGGTCTTCTCTTCGCGTATCTAGTAGTGACATATCTTCTAAGCCTGCCAGCTCTTCCAAGGCTATCGAGTTGAATGGTATATTTTCTAAATGATGAAGAAGGATTGAGGCGACAAAGTTCATAAAGTCAGGCTTAATTGTCGAGTCAATATCGTGGAAAAAATCTGTACAAGTGTCCAACATTTTGGTTAAAATAATGGAATTTAACGTATTTGAATAAATGTCCAGAGGATCTAACTGGTCCGAGTGAGACACTAACTGATGAATAGGCAAGTATGAATTCGAATCGTATATTTTGTGATAGTTTTTGTCATTTTCAACGCTTTCCTTCTTTCCCTGTTCTGGTGATATAAGTTTAGAGTCGCCTTTCTCATCTTGACTTTGGCTTTGAATAAAGTAGTCTGGTTGGGTTTCATAAATATTGAACAACATTTTCGGTCCCAGTTTAAAAATGATTCGAAGGGCAAGTAGAACATATCTAGGTGTTGAGCACTTTAGTTCTCGTAAGCAAGGGCATTCAAACCGATGAAATTCTGTCTCAGCTTTCTTTCGACAGCTTTCATCGCAGTACAGCGTCTGAAAAGAAATATTCAGCCAAGAAATAAAAGATAAAAAAGTGTAAGCCTAAATTGTGGAACTGTATACAAAAAATTGTGTAACATAAAACGTGTGTGTATATTTTACGACAGTTAACAATAAAAACGAGTCTGAGGCTAAAAAATGACTTTTGTTTAAGAAACAACATGAGCTTACAAAAACGCAATTTGGGCACGGAACTCCACAATAAATTCGCTTGAGACAGCCGTGACAGTGGTTGACATCCCATTTCAATGCGTCTTTTAGAATGCAAACATAGGGTGTCTCCACAGTTAGCACAGTTCCTATAATGCGTACATAATATGTAAATATCAAAAACGTCTTCAGAAATCCAAGCAAATTAATAAAGAAGCATAACAATGAATCATGAATGAAAGACGTATAACTTATTGACATGATAGTCGACAGAATCATAATTTATAAGGGAAATGATATACGTAAACATATGTATGTAAATATACCGGCGGGAATGTCTTTATTGACAACTAGCTTCCGTCCCTTATATGGATCAACCCGAACTTCAACAAAATTCTCCGCCGCTGGCATCTTAGGATTTGGTTGCTTTACACAGAATAAAATCCGCTCGCAAAACTTTTTCCTTCTTCCTGCATCGGCCTCACACTTTATCTGATCCTCTTCTTGCGCTTTCTTGGCAATATCGAGTAACATCTCCTCGCAATGTTTTCGACGGTCTTCCAGCTTCTTCATCAACCTTTTTGGATATTTATTCTGGATGGCCATTTCAATGTCATTTAGTGACTCTTTGGCCTTATTCATAGCCATTAGTACTGCCGACCTGTTTGCAAAAGCTAAGCCCAGACTTTCGTGTTGAGGCAGTGCGTACATAATTGTATAGTTGTAATATTGTAAAGCCTCTTTATACTTCTTGGCTGAGTACAACTGATTTGCTTTGTCTCTCAGTACGGTAGACACTTCGGAGCTCTTTGAATACTCTGCAAAAACAAAACAAATGGAAAAGAATAAAAGAGACCGTAACATGAGAGCAGTAATACCGACATATTGCCTGCATCATGCCTATCATTTAGACTATGGAGTTTATGCACATGCAGTATCTATACATAATCTGCATACACATAGAGGGTAGAAAAACGAGAGGATTTAAAGAGATCGACTTGACTCATAAGTGCAAGCCGAAGAGTTACGACGGAATGAATGGTCGAGTTCGCAGCATTCAAGTGTTCACGTCTGTAGGAAAAATATATTCATGCACTCTTTTTACCATCTTAATGAGATTCTTGAAATAGCTCGCCGGGTTATGTTTAACCACACGCATCTGTCTGTGTGTATAAACTTTTCTGCCTATTCTTTTTTTCGTCTTTACAACTTTCCTTTAAGGTTTTGTGTTTTCTAATAAGAATATAGTTACATAATAATATAATAAAAATATATTCAAGGCAAGAAGAAAGGGAATGGGTGAACAATAAAGCTATCTTTAGTATATACATTCTAACATGCCAGACTGTTAGTGTTTACTATAAAGTTTACAACAAAAATGCTAGTAATACAGTAATAATTGCATGCTCCCACAAATAACAATGTGCCTCCAATCTATTGGCAGACGATGCGATACTTTGATTATTTGTGGGGAATATGTTCAATGTACAATGAAATTGTTGGCAAATCCATATTCCAACCAGGTAATGCAATAATATTTACTTATCAAATCACATGAATTCAAAAGGCAAACTAATTAGGTATTAGTAAATCATCATAAAAGTACAATAATATATACATACATAGTATAATATTTATTCTGCTTTGAATATAAGAATAAAATATTTCACCGACTTACTTGTAATGACGTCTGATTGTAAAGGGATCCATTCAAAGAACTGATTAGCGAGGCGAATTCTCTCCAGTTTTTCTCCACAGGAGGAAAGTTTTTCATTGAAACTTTGTATCGATAACTTTTTCTCTATATTGGTTAGAAACTTGGAATTTATCGTTGCTTTCCTTGCTTCTTCTGACCGGACAGACACACCGGGGAAAAATTTGTCCAGTATTTCTTCCATTTTCTAGTATATTATTTATTATTTTTTACTTTCTAACTTTTATAGTGTCTCGATTTCATAAGCAATGAAAGAACTGCAATATTTTGTTCTTTCAATGTATGACGTTATTAAAACCAAAATGTTATATGCTCCAAAAAAAACAGGGGAGATGCGCCACATTAGTAACTGAATGCTTTCCTTTGAACGGCGTTCCTTTTAGACTGCCTGTATTATATGATACGACACGTTGTACAAGTCGTTAATGTTAAGAACTACAGATACTTTGGCATTCTTTTTTTTTGTCTATTTATACTCTGTATTCTGCGATATGTAATATTGAAAGAGAAAAGAGTTCTCTTTAAATGACGTCCAACATGCATTAGAGTGACACTAACAAGTATAGGAGCAAATACACATTTCTCCCCAAATGAAACGAAATTCAAAGACTCGGGCAGAACATTGAAAAAATGAAAAGAAAATGAAGCATGCATAAAATAACAGTCATAATCCATCATAAATAGTTATTTCAAATTTTAAATTCATCATACATGGTACATAACATACAACACTCAACACTCATCTTAAGTATCTAGTAAAAACACTGAAAAGCAAAAAAACGTCCCACCCATATGAAAATCGTTTGATAGATGAAAAAGCTTTTATCGTTTAGGCTTTCGACAGACTGAATAGAAATGAGTCATAATATTTATTTAAAATAAATTTGAACGGCTTGTAAATCTTACATACTATGTTCAACACACGCACTTCGTATAATGATGATGAACTACGGCGAGGTTTATAATGTCTTGCATACTGTGTATTCATCCATACGTATTTACATGCCTGCATTCCTCGGGATACAAGTATCCGTGCACTATATTACAGATTATAGCTTCAAGCAACAATCAGCCTGATGTTATAAGAACAATAACAAGAAACAAGTTTTTGCGAATTTTAACTCCAGGTTAATGATACTGAATACTGAATCCCATTTCACAGAAGATTCTAGCCTGGCTTAGTTCTTAACGTTATGGCCATTGGTTGCCTGCAGTAATTTTATTCGGCATAAAAGTAATAACTGAACTTTAGATTTAAAAGAGTATTCCCATTCTATATGTTCAGTGTTTAAATACAATCAACGAAATCATCATGATTGTAAACGGAAAACTTGAGATTTTGTACAACCTATTGTTAAAATTAACAATAGTGCTACTCCTCGTCGCCGGATTGATAAATTCGTCATACGGCAACAAGGATAATAAAAGTAGTGCTATCACTCCAGGTTCTACATACAAAATTGAAAACCAACACGACCACTTATATCTCACAATACAGGGGGCTAATGCAAGTTTTGCGACGGTTGTCAATGAAAATTGGTTGAATTTTAGGGCGCAAAAGTGGACTTTAGTCAAACTGGGTAAGTATAATAACAAATAATAATGTAATAGCACTTCCCTTTTTCAATTCAAAGTAAATCTACCTGATTGGCAATCCATTAAGTCTACATTTATACATACATGACTATATTGTATTGGGTGGTAAGTTATGTATTTATGTATAGGTACTCTAATTTGTAATATGATTTTTTTTATAGCGGGTAATACTGGGTATCATCTCCTTCCCAGTAGTCAACAATCCAATAATTTTTTGAGTTACGTGCGTACAGAGGGACAACGATTCCCAACTCCAGTTACTTGGTCACTCTTGGAGTCATCTTCTCGACCGGATACATATCAAATGCAAAATACCAGAACTAAGTTCTGTTTAGCTACTGCCGGGTAAAAAATACACGCAATATTACCTTTTACCCTGTTTATTCGCCCGATTTTGTTTCCAGCAAAAAACAACACTATGTTAACATAATGCCTGTATACCTTTTTTAGACGGAGAAAGCAAGTTATCGAATTACCCTGTGACCACTATCAAAAATCTCAACTTTGGAAATTGACAAAAGTTTAACTTTTCCTCCATGTGACCATACATAAAGTTACATCTCAAGTATAAGTGCCCGACTGTTACTGTTACAAGTATGCAAATGATAATTATATTATATGTATGTAAAATGTTAGTACATTGGCCATAGATTCATCTTTCATATTCAAGGTAATATTAATACGAGAAAGTATTGGAATGTAAATAGGTGTTGATTAAATGAGGAATTTCGCACATAAAAGAACCCTCCTTAGATTTAGATTACCATAGAGTCACATGTGATTTACATAGTGTTCTATGACTATCCATATCACAGGAAGGTTAATTTATGTACGGACTTTGTCACATAAAAATAACACGAACAGCAGGTTGTGTATATAATTTTATTTTCAAAATGCATACACATATTAATTACTATAACAGGTTCATTGCTATTTATTTTACTGAACTGTAGTATTGGTATTTTATTTATATATGGAGCTTGGAAATGAAATACTAATTAATTAGAATATGTACTACGTACTAGACTATGAGCGACATTCTTAGTACAAAAAGCTAAAAAATAATAAACCATAAATAGTATGTAGTTTTCAGTGGTTATAAAGATTAAAGATAAAACTTCAAGTCCAGTAATAATATAACAATCTAACATTTTAAAAGTAAGCAATAAATTAGGCCAATACGTATCAATATAGACGAAAGACGTAAGCACGTTACACAAACTATATAATCAAATATTAGAAAAGTAGGGACAACTCTATGTATGTAACTGTAATCATTTTGCAGTTTTCTTAACAATTAACAGTTCATTGACATTAAAATTAGTCTATTAATTTATAGTAGCGATTTTCGCATGATGTCATATATTTAGCATAAAAATAAGTAAATAATGATTCCATAATTACTATAACCATCGTTTACAATATAAAAAAGACTACATAAATCCTGCTTTTTAACAAAGCTTGTAAGTTTTTGCTGGTTAGGATCAGTGTGCAAAAAGTCGATTCACTAAACGAAGGCTCATGAATAAATAAAAAATTAATACAAAATACAAACAATACGTCTGTAACTTTCTGAGTTTTAAAAAGTTCACAAACTACAATTTACATTTAAACAACAAAAAACAATAAATATAACATTACTAATTACAGTTATACTTTGTTCATCGAAGAAATGCATTACATACAGCAGTATGCAATAAAACATAAAACTAGTTGTAATACATCCGCCCTAGCGGAAAAAACGAAAACATGTGTAACGAATCGTACAGTAGTAGTACTTAGTGAAAAATTAAAAATAAGCATAAAATGCTACGCTAACAAATTAATAATACTCTTTTTGTTTTAGCAACTAAAAAAATAGTCAAACCAATGTAATTAATTACTCTATAGAAATTAAAATGTGGTTAAAAAACAAAACATTTTACCTTTTACCACTACGCATCACTGACTAATTCTCCGTAGTACGCCGTAATAGTGACAACGCGCCCATCCAACATGTTTTGTTCAATTTCTACTTTCCCGTCTCCGGCTAGTTCTTGGAGCTAAAAAATAAATTCAATGCATACATCATATTTGCATTAAAATACTGTTTCGAAGAACCAATAGAAAAATACGGCTTTTATAGTGAAACGGTTTTTATTATTTGATGGCTATTATTATTAACGTTTAAGCATTATATTTTACCTGAAGTTCATTGGTAGTTCGTGGAACAAAATATCCAATGTTAGTCGAAATTAGCTTCGCCACGTCAAACACTCTAAATCTAAAACCATTAATAACGAAATGATTACAGTCAAACACTCAAACACACAGTGTAAACATATTAAAAGGGAATTGGTCGCCATTTACAGTCTAGAAAAAAATTGCACACAGGATGTTTTCAAATATTATGTTTATGTTAATTTACCCATCCAGTGGTATCATTGTGCGAAGATCAAAACTAAGAGCTCTCAAATAATCAACTCCACCTAAAAAAATCAAATAACAAAATCGTATACTTGCTACCAGCTTAATATTTTTTGAAAAACTGCACAGTATGTACAGGATAAATAGTTTCAAGGAGATGCATGTACCCCATGGTGGACTGAGAAAAACAACATCGGCCGTAAGAGTTGGTCCTAACTCCATGAAGTCTCCAACAATGAACTCAATTTTATTTTCAACTCCATAAATGCGAGCATTATTCTTCGCATATTCGATCTTCACAGGATCGATATCAATTGCAATAACTGTGAAGTAGAATAAAATCATGATTATTTATTTATAAGCCATCTATCTATCACTAATTAGATATTATTATGTAATTACAGTAGCGAATAGAATATATTATTATGTAATTACAGTAGCGCATAGAATATATTATTATGGCTCATGACACACAATAATAATTTTAATCCTTATGTCTAAGATCTTACACCCACCTTTCTTCATTCGACGGGCAAACTGCAAAATTGGATAAAATAAGCAAAGAAATACATTTTGTTATCGTATTGAAAAGTAATAACACTTGCACTTTCTGAAAATAAGCGCTTGGATATAATAATATACATAAAATGTTATATCAATACACGAAATTACCTGAATAGCATTTCCACCACACCCACAAAATGCATCGACAATGACTCCTGGACGCTTACACATTTTTCTAGCTATTTGCGATGCAATAACCTCAGGTGTCACAGAATACCAAGATTCTGAAATTAAAATCAAGTACAGTAGGAAACCAAAATCAGTACTTATTACTACACGGATTATGCAAATTATGATGTGAGCTGCATAAAGTTTTAAGCCATAAAGCGTCAATAGTATCATTCAAAGGTCAAAGGTTCATAAGTAATGAGTATTCTTGTTCTTATTCATACCAAAATCCAGTTTGATGCCTTCGTCATATTTTGAAAAAAGCTGATATCGTTTATTCCAATATTTCCTCATTTTCGGATTACGAAGCTCAGGTGGACATCCTTCGGTGCTATCACGTCTTGATGATGTAAATGAACTGTTTGGTGTTACATTACCGGTCTTTGCGGCAATAATTTCAGATAATGACAGTGAAAGGGTGTTTTCAAGTGATACATTACTCGAATCAAAACTTGTTATTGTATCAGTACAATATTTTTGAGTATCGTCATCATCACTTAATACTACTTCAACGACATTTGTATCCTCATCAGCAAATGTTATCTTTTTCCTTTCAGGTTTAATTTCTTCTTTTGGAGGACCATTGATGAATGGATTTTGACTACCAGGACGACCAAAGAATGGCTTTTTATTTCTTTGAATATACAAAGACATTTTTTCACTCTTTTCAATATCGTTGACAATATGTACTTCATTTTCATTGTTTTCTAAATTTAGTGGTGATGGACACTTCCTCTTCCGTCCTACGAGGAATGGATTATCAGTCTTTTGTTTTTCTTGCTCTGGAATTTTGTCAAACTTTTGTTGTTGAATTTGAGCAAGTTGCTGCTGTTGTTGTTGAAGTAATGCAAGTTCTCTCTGTTTTTGTAGTAGTTCAAGCCGTTGCTTTTCAATTTGGGCATCAAGTTGTTTTCTTTGAATTTCAATGAGTTGTTGTTCTCCGATTAGATCAAGCTGTTGATGATTTTCCGTCTTTTGAACATTTAAGAATGGATTTGTAAACGATGATTGTTTTCCATTCACAGTAGGTTGATTTGAAAATAACTGATTAGTTCCCAGTGTAGAAGTTTTCGCATCCACTATATTCATGTGACTTTGGAGACGGGGTGGAAGTTTGCTGCTATTTCTAGGAATAATTCCAGACTTTAAGAAAGGATTTCTTGACACAACTATGTTTTCAACTGGACTATTATTATTTCGTGAAATTTGTTGAACTTCATTCGGTAACATGTTGGGAAAAATAAGAGGAGTCGTACTCGTACTCGTACTAGTCGTAGCAGTGCCATTTGGGAATCCATTTTCCTTATAAAAAGGTCCACATCCACTAAAAGGAGACGTTGAACCAGTTTCATTACAATTTCCTAGAGATCTCTCATAGTTGAATGATGTGGTTGAGGACGATGAGGGAGGAAGATGCTGCTGAGGATAATGCGATTGCATTATGTTTGGTTGCATAAATTGTAAAGTGGTTCCATTCACCGGTCTACCCATAACTCTTGGAGCTGTTATGTCAACGGGTTCATCATCGGAACTTTCATCAGCGTCATTTCTATTCATAGAAACGCCGTTGAAGTTGCTGTTCTTGTTGTTGTTATTGTGGTTGGTAGTGGGATTTCGGTCAATGGTAAAATTTGAACGAGCATGATTATTGTTTTGGTTATTATTGCTAACATTATTACCGAAGGCTGATGGGCGCGGATAATTGTGCTTCTCTTGGCGCCACTGGAAATTCCTTCTGTGCATATTTGGTGACTGAATTCTTGAAACATTATTGTTATTACGACGCTTGTTATTGTTATTATTTGCGTACTCTGAGACACTTCCGGTCTTACTATTATTTTCATTAAAATCCCTATTTGGAGGAGCAGGACTAGTGGCAAAAAGCTTTTTCCTTCGTGGCGTTTCTAGGATTACTTCTTCTAGGTCATCCCTGTTTCTCTGAATATCGACTGGTTCATCTTCGCCAGAACTATCTGACACATACTTTTTACACAAGTAGTCTATCTCGTCGTCTCCACTGTCATCATCATCATCATCTTTATCAAATCGATCCCATTTAGTTCGTTTAGGTTTTTGATAGACCCTACTTCGTTTATTATAGTCTTCCCGTTGACCATTTGAACTATTCCGTCTTTTACGGGCAATATCATCTAGTGAAAGATTAACGTCCCCATCATCGTCCAAGCCTCTTTTATTTGACATTTTGTTACACAGTTATTCTTAATATATTGCATGAGCTGGTTGTTTATTTTATTAATACTGGCAACTGGCGACAGGATGAGTTGAAATTCTTGAACTTGCATCTACATGAAAAAAGGGACAGATCGATTTATAGAGTTATTACATTGATACAAAAATATGCCTGCAGTCTAAAGTCATAACATTCAACATACCTAAAACTAAAATTTGAATGCATACCTTATGCATATTGAGTATTGAATCACCATGATATGCAAACATATCTTATAAAGGTTAAAAAATGCATATCGGTATATAAAGAAAGAGCATTCAAAACTTGTCATCAGTCAAATATACAATAATATACATGTTATTTCTTAACTTTAGAATGTAAATAAAGTCAATAATATTATAAACCAAAAACATTATCCATATCCGTATCAAATACTACTAAATGCTTTAAATCCTACATTATAGCATTGGCAGCATAAACAGCAAGCATGATATTTATACTTATTTACTTGCTTAAGTACAGAATTATAATGTATCTACGTACTAACTTTGTTACTTCTTACTTGCACATTAGATATAAAATCATTACTTCTTTCCGATGAAACACAAACAATAATAATGTACGTCATATAACAACAAACAAGAAACACAAGAACTAGAACACAATTGTCTAACTTCATACAGGTGTACATTTAAATGTAAAAGATATACTTATACTTACTAGCCTACAGTTGACGTCGGATTTTTATGTATTTTTTGAAGTACAGTTATACAAATCACCTAAGTATGTACCTACTTGACCAAAATACTTAAATACTTCAGTACTAGAGTACTAGAAAACAGTACACAATTAAGTATACATACTTATACAGAAACAAATTTTTGTAGTAAACTTACCCAAGAAAGACCAACTGCAATTTTTACTTTCTACTAAGTCATACGTTGCGCATGTCTCCGGGAATTAAAATCGGTTAAAATGAGGTTATTGTAATTGGTCTAATTAGATTTAAAATCCATTCGCTTTTTAATAAATAAAATAAAATAGCGTCAAGTAGAGCGGGTCGGCTAGCACTGCACACTTGTACTGGCGACATAAAAACACGCAGTGGTTCCACTTACTATGGTTTACGTTTACTATTTATGTATAATTTATGTACTCAATATCGAGTTGTCAGAAGTTATTTGTTAAATCGAAGTGTCAGTATGATTAAAATTTTTAATGTGTTCCTAATTGTTGGTAACAAAATGCTTTAAAAATACAAATAATTAATCTTAAAATCATGGTTGAACACGTAGAATGCATAATGCATACTTAATACCGTTTTCCATATTTTCTATTACACAATATTTCATAGAAAATACCGCGTTAGCCTAAAAACACTTTTGAAAAATCGCAAAAATATATTATTCCTATTTCGGATTTTGGTGATTTCCTATTGTGTATTGTGTAGAGTGCAAATAAATAGCAAAAACAGAGTTCACGAGAAGAGTGAAATTATAGATTCCAAATATTTTTAATTCGAATTAAAATAATAATAACCATGATTCGAATCGGTGCCCTTGCCCGATCATTGTTATTTGGTAGTAGTCCCGTAGTAGAGGTAAGCAAAACAAGGCATACAAAATATTCAAAATAAACATTAAAATCTGCATTAAACCTATATAGTTTCTACAATGTTAGTATTATTTAATTAGTAGTAATGTTATTGATGCGTTAATCTTAATTTTTAATGAATTATTATAATAGTATGCAGAATTGCCTTTAGTGAATTGTGTGTGTGTTTCCATTTGATTATAGCGTCAAGGGCTAAAAAGAATAATCCATTCAAGTTCACCTGCTTGTTCGGACAGCCTCTTCGTCGTAAGTACTTAAGAAGCTCACATTTAAAAATTTTAAAAAGGGCCTATATTTGTAGTATGCATTTTCGTTTTACTACAATACTTAGATATTGTGTACATTATCATTTATCATAGCATTTTGTATGTACTGTGTAGTGGTTGATGTAACGCTGTAATAAACATTTGTTTGTTGTTGTGTATTGTTAATAGCATCGAGATACTCCAGAAAATAATCCAGATACACCCTTTGAATTCAATGCAGAAAATCAAAAGGTACAGCGGAGTAAAAATTATATTTCTGATTTTTATATAAATGTACTATCCAGCTTACTTGTATAAAATGTTTAAAATAAAACTATGAATGGTGTATTTAATATTACGTTATTATGTATGTATGAATTAATAAATTGTTACCAAAGTATTTAACACAAATGTCTCCACATCTTTTGTATTTTATAGAGAATACAGGCGATAATTGGAAACTATCCAGAGGGTCACAAGAGAGCTGCTCTCATCCCTATTCTAGATTTAGCTCAAAGACAAAATGGGGGTTGGTTACCTATTTCCGCAATGCATAAAGTTGCTGAAATTTTGGACATGCCACGAATGAGAGTTTATGAAGTCGCTACTTTCTATACAATGTTTATTAGGTATTTACGACTGCATCTTACAACTCCATGGCCATTTAATGGTTTAGTTGGTTGATATACATTTTTAATACTTATTGTGCATTATGCATTATAATCTATAATGGGTTACTTTTATATTGTGTAATGAATATACATGAAAACTTTTGCAGGCAACCCGTAGGAAAATATCATTTGCAAGTATGTACTACAACTCCTTGTTGGTTAAGAAACTCTGACGAAGTAATGAGCTGCATTCATAAGAAAATCGGAATCAAGGCCGGCGAAACATCAAAAGATGGTCTTTTTACTCTAAGCGAAGTCGAATGTTTGGGTGCTTGTGTAAATGCTCCAATGATGGCCGTAAATGACGACTATTATGTAAGAAAAATGATTGAATTTGCATTCATCTATCTTTGTTTACAATAATATATTCCATATTCCAGAAAAACCTTTTTATTTTAAAAGACAATCTTCAACTAGTACAAACATTACTTAAAGTATAGATACTAGCTTTTTATTAAATAATGTTTTTTTTGGGTGTAAATAGGAAGACTTGACGGCAAAAGATACGGAAGAAATTTTAGACGATTTAAAAGCTGGAAAGAAACCAAGACCAGGACCTAGAAATGGACGAATGGCATGTGAACCAGCCGGCGGATTGACATCTTTGACTAGTCCTCCTACTGGTCCCGGATTCGGAGTTCGCTCAGATTTATAAAACCCAATTTATCACCGAAACAAGTCAGTTGAATAAAAGAATATTTAGTGCGCTAGTATATTATGTGAACCATAAAACTAATACGTTAAATCATATAATATGTTCATTATTTCCAAACACTTGTCAAGCGTGTATAAGCGTATTAACACGTCAGTTATTATTCGTATTATTGTATGTTGCTAAAAATAAATTACAAAGTACAAGAATCCCTTTGTTGTTCATTCATACAGTAATATTTTATGAATAGGGATGTATAAAACATTACTGTTTTTAGCTAGCTACAGTATAAAATGTGGATCTAAATTCTCGCTGCACGTACCTATGAGTTCAATTAAAATCGAAACTTACCATCTATTTATATTTATCACAAGTTTCAAACGAATTGCAAATAGAACAACTTTTCTTATGCAAACAAATTGATGAAATGGGTGCATGGACATGTAAACTTGTGATAATTTTAACTATTCATTATGTTTTAATTTAAAATGTCATGCTCTTTAAAAAAATGGAATCAATCAATCAGTGGCAGAATAAACAAATCGGTCAAAACGGTTTATCGTTTACTATATTGATCATCTTTATTTTTAGAATTTATTATTTATTTTTTTTTGTATTCTTTTCGTCCTCATTTTCACATAAATGCGCTCACATTTATTCCACAGTAAAAAAATATCTTGCACATAATAAAATTTAGATTTTTTTATATTTAAATTGAATCAAACTTTTTAAAATACCGAATATATTTTTCATATCACTATTAGCGTTCGAGCGCTACACGCTTTCTTTATATCATTATCATTATATACCTATATAATTCTGTCTAAAAAATTAAAAACTATTATTTACATTGTAGTAGTATAGGAATCAGGAATCATCATGTATATGATAATATAATATCATATAATTATTGTTATACGGTGTAAAAACCTAGCGTTTGCGGTGAGAGACTTTTAAAAAATACACGTTTCAATGTGCAATATTTTTTAAAGTGTTTTTGCAAAGTATAATACTAGCAATCCTTAGTATCCGTCGAAAAGTAGTATAAAAATGAAATACTTTAAATAATCATCATGTCGTGACGTCATTTCTTCTTTGTTAATTAGCTATATGGTACGTTATATTTATATAACTTAACTGATGCATATGTACATTCTATTGTCGAATCTAAGTACTTTAACTTATTGCGATTAGCTAAATTAATATTTTAAATTATGTTCTATAATATTTTTTGGGTTGTTGAAAATATGAATCAATCAAATTCAAGCTTCTTGAAGCTTCCAGTCATCCCAAGAATGTCACTACTGACTTTTTTAGGGGCTGAGGAGGATTTTTTCATGAGTTCCAAATCAAGCTGCATTCTATCCAAGGCTGATACTCTTGGGGAACGGTCAGCAACTTCCTCTTTAAAGAGTTCTATAGTGAAAAAAATATATAACAAGAATTTTATTGAACAAGTCATACTCAGCAGTGATTATACAAGTACTAATTAATTGCTTTAACAAGTTGTATTTAAAAATCGAACAAGATAGTTTCATACCGATCATTTCAGACATGGGCATCTCACCGCCGTACTCTTTCGGTAAAATCTTCCTGTCCAAATGCTCCCATAGGGCAGCATGGTCTTTATGTAACTGTACAACATGATGCATGCAAAGAGGAATTTTTCATTTAGTTTAATCTCTTTCAGAATGTTAGTTTGTCATTTTAAAAAGGTTTTGTTTTTTATACAGAAGAAAGGAAGAAGAAAGTTGCTCATAAGTAGCAAAAGCGTTCTTCATATATTCACATTTGTATTCACATAACCACACCAAGACAATATTTTTATATCTACAGTCAGTTAATTTTGCTGAAAATCCCATAACAATCACCATTTAGTAAGTATAAGTACCTTATAACTTAAAATACCAACTAAAATGCTACTCTAGATACAATTTTAATGTCCCCACATCCTACATGTATCTATATGAATATATATACAATATACAACCAATATGTAACCAAAAACCTTTATTCCATCTCCCATTCTTAAGTATATGTATGTATTATGGTAGTTCTTATTTTCCAAAGGTTCGAAACAGAGAAGTGGTTCTTAAAAATCAATGATTCGGAAAAGATATTTTCCTTTTGAAGTAGAATATAGAATATAGACAAATTAAAAAAGTGAAAGTAATCGAATGGTCTTTGAAATGTATCTAATCGTAAGTATTTACATATCTATGGACAAGTAAGGAAAGTACATAGATATTCCTGATCCCTCCAAAACGAACATAACTTACAATTACATATACTAAATTATACATAGATAATATTGTAATAATTTATATATTTTCAAAAATATAGAGAAAGTATGTAAGCAAAACTAAAAACTGGTGAACATAACATAATATAAGTAGCACAAAATGGTGCAATTGTACTTTTTTTAACACAATGAAAAATAACTGACTAGAGTGAGCGAGAGAGAGAGAGAGAGGGAGAGAAAGTAGGAGAATAAGTTCGAATTCTTAATTAGTCCCCAATCCAGTTTCCCAAAAGCAGAATTTAACCGAAAAGACGGAGAAAGAGGCATATTTATAGGTATATACACGCTAAATACAAGGATGGTTTTGAAACCGCATCAAACAATATAAATATACACAAGTCATTCAAATGGCATAGTAAAATTGACAAGGGACAGTGACGTGCGTTCGGCCGTGCAATCACAATCATTCTCATATTCACCCTCCTGCTAGCTGTTTAAGTATTATATTAATTAAATCATTCATAAAAATATATTTTATACATATTATGTGAATTTTCAAATGGATATCCATATGCATAATGCATAATATAAGTATGAATAATAACGGTCATAATCATGATAATAATAGGTAGTTTATTTTAAAAAAATCAATTTTCTGTAAGTATGTAAAAGAAGGAAAATAAGTTGTATTAAAACATCGCATACCCGAATACGGCTTCTCAACTTCTCTGACATGAGGGATTTGGCGAAATCCAAAACATATGTTAACCACTGGGGCAGACTGACGAAATCCAGTCTCTTGTGACGCATAGGCATGGCTTTCTGTATTGTTCAAAGTCAAAAAAGTAAACCAATTAGAGATTGGCTGGTCGCTAATATTTTTTATTGTCGCCGTGTTTTATATTTGGATGTGTATAACACATAGTACATACATAATATCATATTAGTGAATTACTGCTTACCTCACAGGTTCCAAAGATACGTGAGATTTCCGAGGGATTCCAAAGCACCAAGTGAGATACTGTAATTCCGCTCTCATCCAAAAGGTGAGAAAATCCACGGATTTGATTTTCTTCATCTTCCAAAAGAGATTCGAAAACAATCATAATGGCTTTCATCACAGACTCTGAAGTATGAATTTCTGGATCAATGTTTCCTGGATGGAATAAAAATAAAACCCAATTTTAAACACGGTCACATAAATAATGCGCAGTAATTAGGATACTTCGAACCTAAAATGAACTCTAAGAAATCAGTAGTAACAATGGATAATAGATCAATGCTCACTTTCTCTCTCTACATATACACGTGTGTACCGATATAATATACCTTACTATTATCTATTTGATAACTACACTTAGCTTAAATTTGAATTTTAAATTTTCATTAATGAACTTCTTTACTTTCCTGGGGGTAATTCTTATAAATTTGCTTACACATATGATATTGCAATTGAGACGTGGTTTTAAAATAAATACTAAATAAATTTTATTGTCTGAACTACATACTCATCGATCGTCACATACATAACAGATTGTCGATTTTTTCTGCTGTTGTAAATAACTATACATATTATCATGTATAAAATAAAAACTACCAACAGTCATAATATTGAGAATTGCAAACCTTTTACTTTTTTGGTCAACTTCAACTTTGTCTTCCTACTTAGTTTTCTACATCAGTCTCAAGTATCTGTGTGTTCATTCCCAGCCTTTTAAATACATACATGCCCATTTCAAACATACATATTATGATTATTCTGAGGAGTATTAACAACTGAAAAAACTATCTACAGTCCATCGGTATTTACTGCAACTAATACAACTCCCCACCCGATCCAATCTCATTTTCTTTTTCTTTTTGTTCCCGTTTTCAACTTTTGTCAGATCCATTCATCCATTCAGTAAGTACAGATAAATTTCTTAAAACTGAGACACATAAAAGATTTCGTTTCTTTTGTTCTCTTTATAAGTTTGGTTGCACATTTTTATTTCCCCTGTGGGTTTTTTCAATCATTTATTCCTCCACTCTATATGCATGTAGAATACTTCACTGCGTTGTATTTTAACCCTTGTGTGTGTCTATTTGTATTTATTTTCTATCAAATCAAGTTGATGACTAACTTATCAGTAATAATTTGTAATTAGTTGCATGTCTGATGCATAAGCAATAAGCATGTATGTATGTATTCTATATACTCTACACAACACAACATGTATAGAACTTGTATAGAAAATGGGTAGTATGTATAGGTAATACAACTGACTAAACATTGTGTTGCACTCTCACTAAAATGGATATAGCTATTACTATAATGAATAATGAAAACTAGATAACGCCATTATTGTAATAAAAAGTATTAAAGATGATGAAGTATGTAAGTGGTAAATTGATAAGTGGTAGGTACAACATACATACGCTACACATACATGTACGCTTTGCCTCTCACTTTGTCTACACGTGAAAATGTGCCTATAAATCATCCGCATATAAAGTAAATCTCTATATTATATTCTGCATGCGTGCCTTTTTCAACAATTTACATTAAAGTTGAGAAATTTAACGGCGCATAAATTATGCATGACATTCTGCACAACAAACACACAATGTACTTTTGTATTTAAGTACATACATAGTTGGATGACAAAGTGGGAGGATCAGAAAAAAAACATAATTTGTGAACTTTACTCGCCAAGATCAAATCTCTTGCGTAACTTGACTAATCTGCACATATACCATGTGTAAAATGCAAAGTGACGTAGAAATTAAATAAAAAGACATGTCTGGAATAGAGAGAAGATGCTCTTGCCATTTGTCATTACATTTTACACATTGCGCAGTCCAATTAATACGAATGGATGGATAAAACAATAGGAATATCTGCCTGACCTCACATTTGTTCATTAGAATATTTATAACTATCTAGCAAGCTAAAACTAAACCACTGTATGTATGGTAAAAAATTTGACTAAAATGCAGGTAATAACTATTCAAATTCTACAACAACCAAAGTTCGAATTGACGCTATGCAAAATGGTGTGTATGTATATATACCTACATAAAAAAAATTATCACCGTACAGAAAAAAATGAGTACTACTAACCTCCAACTGTGAAGAGGACTCGGCGACCGTACTGATCTCTCTTTGGAAGAGCAAAAGCAACGCTGTTGACATAAAATAAAAATTGAATTAAAATCACCATGTAGGTAATACGATATTAAATATTTCTACTTCATATTCAATGTTTGATAATCATGGTACAAAATCAAAATCAACTTGCCCACGGTTGACTAAGTCCAAAACGAGGGGATCATTGAATCCAGTATTGTGGAACCAATTTGAGTGTTGCTGTCTCATAGCAATGTACTTGAGTAAAGTTTCTTGGGCCATAGGAACACTGTACTTTTTGTTTCGGAGGAATCGAAGGAGAAAGTTAGCATCTAGAATTATTACCGGGAGAAAAGAACATTATTCATAAGCAAAATTCAGAGGAGTATAATAGCTGTACCTTTTTCTAGGCTTTATGAGTCATGAGAATATATTATATGCATGTATAGTTTTAATATTTTGTATCTTTTACTCACCGAGTCGGCA
This sequence comes from Sminthurinus bimaculatus, assembly GCA_034698285.1. Classification (NCBI taxonomy): domain Eukaryota; kingdom Metazoa; phylum Arthropoda; class Collembola; order Symphypleona; family Katiannidae; genus Sminthurinus; species Sminthurinus bimaculatus. The sequence continues at coordinate 28,766 of JAQIVE010000443.1, forward strand.
ATCTTTGATATAATTAGTCTTCATAATCCACTGGCGCATTTGTTCCAAAGCTTGGTCTCGAGTCTTGTCATCTTCCCTCAGTTCTTTCTTGGCAAGTTTGAGGAGTTCCGGTGATAAAGTACACACATATTTGTCTGGAGTGTACATTCGATTTAAGTCCTCCTGACTCAACTGATTGTCGGGTGTTGGGGATCCTTTACCCATTTTGAAATACTGAACAGAAAATAAAACTATGTAAGTACAACTTATAAAATACTGATATAAAATTTGATGCAATAGTATCTATTATTCCTTATTTACATTGGAAAAAAATTGCAATGTACTTAAAAATATTTCAAGTTGAATGTTTAGTGTTAAGCGTGAAGAATAATAAGAGAAAAGTGCCAATTGTCAGTGGTAATTATTGCGCCTGTAGTAGCTGAACAAAGACTGAAGCTTTAGTGTTAGCCACAAGTCAAAAACAATTACAGAAGGAGCAGAGTGTAAGAAAGGGAGAGAGAGAGGGATGGACGACGACCACGAAAATTTAGACGATTGCACGAGAATTTGAATGTGCATAAATGAGTCATGTCATAACTGCTGGTTTTTACCATATCGGCAACATTATTGAAGGTAACAACAATATTTTAGCACTCGCATATACATACATACATACATAATGGACACATGTCGCATCTAATATGTAGCATACACAGAAACGCATGTCTTTTGTGAAAGAATCTTTTACTTTTAACTTACTACATATAGATATATTTATTTTACGATTAGGTTTGAAGTGGATGCGTGTATGGCTTGTAAATATGTGAGTCGCATGTTTAACCTTTAGCAGTATAGAAACACCTTTTGAATTACGCCAGATCTCGTTTGACTATAATCGTACAGTCGTCGTCTATTCTCTTGATTTTTGGTTTACATTTGAGCTGCTCTCCATTAACTGTGCACTGTGCATGACAGAACATCTAACAGCTTGGTAATAAAGTGCAAGTACAATTACTATTATTGCACACTTTTAATGCATATAGATACACCAGAGAATGACAATCCTCACAAAGACATTAGCATTAGCAGAATGACCATACACTTGCATTCCTATGTATGCATGTGCATACAACTTACATGAAGCCAGTGACAACGAGGCAAAAGCGATAGCCATTGTAGATGAGTATACATAGTGTGTATACGTATTGTCATCTCTTTTATTGCATTCTACTAACTTTCTCATGTAAGGACATACGTATATTTTACCATTATTCATAAAGTAAGAATTAACAATCTTGCGGTCTTTTTCATTAGTTCTGGGGTGTTAAGGATTAAAAACTGTTGATTTCAACATCTCATTACTCATTATTGCCTACCACTAATAATAACAATAATCCTTTTTTTCTTATAATGTGCCTTAATCATCAACGTTTTAATTTCGTATTGATTAAGGTACATATGTATGTATTGCCTTTGTTTTTCCACGTTAGAGCTCAACAATGTGCAAGGGGCAAGGCAAAATGAGGCAGATTTTTATGAACACATGCACATTGGGGGAACAAGACGTGATAATGTATGAAGAGTCTTATTAATGCCCGTAAATATATACTTAACCTCCTTAAACCTTTGCTATCGTCGCCATCATGGTCTATTGATGTTCAATATGTGTATTATTATTTCTTTTTTCAATGTAACGAACAGTAATAAAAATATTGCCTACAAAACTACATAACTACATACATGTAGATATGCAAACTTCTCGTAAATCACGAGGGTCAAAATATGTAAAACCAACATCAACAAAGAGGTAAACAACACTACAATAATTATTACTAATACAGGTATGGAGGTTGAAGTAAGTTCAGGTAACTGTATTTTTATATAGTGTGTAAATATTAAAAGTCTTTCCTTGAAAAATATTTTTGAATTATGCATTCGTTTTACTCTGTACAATTTTCACTTATCACATTTGCTGCAAATGTAGTTCAAGACGTTCGTCACACATTATGCATAATATACATAGTACATAGTTGTTGCACATTATTCGGAGCTCCACAGAAAACATTCCAGTTCTATCATTAGCATTTCTCTGAGCATTGGCAAAGTAATTGGTTTACTATCTGTAATTTTGTTGTCCCTGTAAATAATGTATCGTTTTTCCTCAGCAGGTAGTTATATGCAGATAATGTTTATTTGTTTATTTCCAAATTAACAGAGGATTATTCCTAATTATTCAAATCCGACATACGCTGCAAACTATTGTAAGATATATTGTATACATACAATGTATAAGCTCTTCAAAGAGCCGTATCTAAGTATTTACAACACTTTTGGACTTTAGAAGCCATATATTATATTATTAGTGCGTTTCATGGATTTTGATATTACTCTCTATGAAGTAAACGAGAAAAAGGAAGTAAAACGTCAGAGTTTATTATTATTACAGATTTGACTTTCGTCCCTCGGTGAAGGACACGAATATTAAGGAGAAAAACTTTGGTTGAAATCGGCAAAAAAAAAACAACAGAAAAAAATCGTGGCGTAGCACCATGTATAATTTGTATACACACACTCACAAGTATCACGTACCAAGTAAACTGTAGCATAAAATTGCTACAGGTAAATCCACTGGCCAAGAAAACCATGGGCAATAATAATTTGGATAATATCATTTTGGTTTTAAGCTCCAATACATAACCCTGAATTTGTTTTACCTCCCATCAAACTATCCATGTTATATGTATTCAGGTTCGCCATCCATCATTATAATACATATTATGCGCATTGGTAAATACATTGTATGGTAACTTACAGTATACACACTTGATATTTTATGTATGTACTGTATAAAACTTTTGTAGGCAGATAAAACTTTTATTGTTTATAAAAATTATACCTCAGAATCAGAATTATCCTTATTTCTTTTAAATGTCTTTACTTCAGCTCGATTCAAAGACAAAAGGCATATTCCAGTGCATACAAGTAAATTTAATGTTTACACGTGGAAGTTCCAAGTTTGTGGTTTTTATGACGTTTATAGAAAAAACATAAGGGTAAAAATAAAACAGAGGTTGCACAAGAAAAACGCCTGGTTGAAAATTTTCTTATGGCAAAGTCTATTTAATTTTGCTTATAGTTTGCATTTCGCATACAATATACTTACAAAAACCAACCTAATTTTGACTCTTTGTCTATATAAGACTAGAATTAGATTAGCATGACAATGGCTACAGAACAGAGAGCAAAAAACTATTTCAGTGACTGTGAGCGTCCACTGTCATAACGTAATATTATTAGCAATGAAAGAAAAGCGTTTTTCCTTTGTTTACACACGCTTGTATATGATGTACTTCCTAATACCGATGACGAGCATGTTTCTGTCTTATCTGGCATCTTTGAATCAAAATACAATTAATCTCATCACACCACCTTTAACAAGCTCATATAAGTATACAATTACATAAGTTTTTTGGCATACAACTACCTATTCCTATTTCATTACCTTTATAAGAAATGAAGTAGATTAATTTAAAAGACTTATTTTGCGTGTAAAAAATATTTTACCCTCCATTTCTCTCGATATATTTCACTTATACCTGCAAGGTATTCCTATATGCATAAATGCCTATTTGAATTAATAAGTAAATGGTCTAAAGATATCAGAAATGTACAGAATATTACAGCTGCTGCATTCTGATTGGCCATTTCACGTCATTCTTTACATGATGGACCGGCCTAAAACCAAATGTAAGAATATTATTTATCTTACTCGCCTTTTGTGTTGGAGCTTGGAGCACATAAGTAAGGAAATCAATGGCGTTTTTACAAGTCCATCATAATAATATCATCTATCAAAAAGTTGTAAAACATGGACAAAAAAGTATTGTGTAGAAGGTGACATAATAATGAGGATAATAATAAAAATATAGGAAAACAAAAGAGCATTAGACAAACATCAAAGGCGAAGGTAACAAAAAAATATAACATTGAATTTTGCAGAATTCAATCATTTAAAATAATAATACGTAATATCTATACACTTTTAGTGTAAACTATCAAATAGGATGTAGACTCTTATTTTATATGCATTATCAATCGACAGGAATTAGTAGTCTACATTTGTAAACAAAAAATTTTTTCTTTGCATTTTTCAGCAAATATTATATACATAGATAGATATTGATACGCTACACATGTATAGTGTGCCATTATACTGAAACATGTAAGAAAATTAATAGCCAGTTCCATATTCCAAAGAATAAACAGATAGATATGTGTGTATAAAATCTAAATCATAGTGATGTTAAATAGTAACAAGATGATGGCGTGCAAAAAACAGTTGCTAACCTTCAAGTGAACCTATCTATACAATAATATAGCAAAACTTTTTTGATCGTGCTATTGAAAAATTTTCAACCTTTAAACGGCTTGAAAAATTCATCTCGTTCTGAGACGAAGGTGACTGTCAACAATGTAAACACATCATGTGAGTTGAGTATGAGACAAACTGGTTTTCTCTATCTCTCCCTCTCTCTATCTTCCCAACTCTTTCATCTCGCTTTCAATGTGTTACATCATACGCATACATAGTAGTCGACCAGAGAGTTATTTCATGCAAGTTTTTCATTTGTAAACAATGAAGCATAAAAATTTTGATCCATGTTCTGCGTAAACATAAACTTGTATCTAATTTAAGGTAAATCTCCAGTAGTTGTTGCAGTGGTCGTACAATAACAAATAACAAATATTATATGTACATATATTGCTGGAAATCCAGGATTACAAATTTTCCGAACCAAACGACTTTACTCTTGTTGCTTGTAGCTTGACTACTGACAAACTTATGTATGTATGTATGTTTGTATCTGAGTACATTTTGATGATTACCACTTAAAATATTAATTATTAACGAACTAACTTGACACCCAGTAACTTTTTTCTCTTTTGTTTGAAGCACACTAAACACTCAACAAAATAATAAAGTCGATAAAAATATTTATGATGCTATTGTAAACAAATACATGAATAATAGGTACCTGGTATTGAGGTTTGAAGGAGTTTCACAAAATTATAGAATAATTTGCCTTGTCTTTTCCACAGATGTTGAAATCAGTGGAAAAATCACGACCAGGTGAGAAATCTTGGTTTTAGAAATAAATTATTCCAGTATCTTCATTAACACAGGTAATCCGATTGAGTCCTTGTCACAATGTCAAGAATTATGTAGATAAATAAATAAATAAATATTTAATGTCAAAGGAGAGATGTTATTGCTTTGTTACTGTTCCGAGCTTCACGGCACAACTGAACTAAACTGAGAGTCACTGATTCCAAAGACACTGCGTTACTATTTCTGTTCCTTTCTTTATTTCTTTTCACCCCAAACTGACTGACTGGGGAGGAGGGATCCTGAAAGGAAGGTGGACTTTATGATGCCGATTTTGCAATGCAAATTCCAAGTCACTAATATGTAATTGTAGTTATGAATTTTTATGTCTTTCTTTCTTTCTTTCTCTGTTATCGAGTTTGACGAGCCAACTATTTGCTGCTAGGTGTAATCACGAATCGAACTAAAAGACGAATGACTTCCCAAAACATTGTACATGCTCAAGAAATAGTGTTTTGAGTCGGGATAGCCAAGACAAACTCAAGACAACAGTAGGGATATCTATCTATCTATCTATGAGTCACTGCAGAACCCAAAAAAAAGTTTTTGTCTTCACTTATTAACCCACACGTAGATAGATAGAAGAGACAGATAGATACACCGTCCGTACAGCCATAGATGAGGTGGACAACATATTATATAGAATACATTTTTGTGTTAAACGAAGAGAGGTACTGGCAACTCAAACCACTGCAGCTACATACAATTGTTATTGTTGTTACTGTACTCTTTTGCCCAGAAAATTACATTATGAATATAACAATCTTGTACGTACATACTACATACAGTCGCCCTGTATAGTGTTGGTGTTAGACATTAACGTTGGGACTTGGACGTTAGATTTGTACTTCGATGGATGTGTTTGTGTGTGCATGTGCTTGCTTATACGAATATATTACAGAGTTCTTACGATTAGCATGGGTCGACTGTTTTTTTCTACATTATGCAAACTAAAGAAACGTATTTATCTATGTATTATGTATATCCATCAACTATGATATATACCACATTGAAGAATTGGAAAAATTCGCACAAATCCTTAAACCGCAAATAGTTAGATAAACGTTACATATTTCAAAAAAATTATGTACACGTTGAATATCGAAGGCTTTGGTTTTACACACTTTTTGCATCGTATCTTTGCGTCAAAGCTAAATACATAGTAAGTATGTGATACGTGTACTAAATTTTTGAATAATCTATAGCCTCATACTTGCCTGCGAATTACTACGCTAACTATAGAATAAGAGAAGCCTTTATTGTCGCTGCCATTGTGCATTACTGTGCATACTTGATAAAATAATATTCCATATTTCATACGACAAAAATAAATGCAAAAGGCAAAACGACAGTAATTAAACAACTTGGATTCAATCTAAAAATGAACTTAATAAACAGTTAGTAGTTATACTTATTAAATTTGCACATTTTATACGCTCTAAAAATAAGCTTGTGAATGGATGTGTATGTAGTATGTAATACCACACTGCACACAGCATGTATTTAGAATATTATACATGCCTACTGCCTACGTTTTACACTGCACTGAATGCTGATTAAAATTCTACCTTTTTGCAACTTTATTAGTCAATCAGGGATGAATGAAGCTACAAAACATGAATTATTTATGCATGTTGTTTTCTTTCTTTAGAAAAATATTAACTAAACTATAGTCAGATTTTAAAAGTTGTTTCCCAGTTTCCAGATTATGGTCAACCAGACAATACATATTATGTACATTGGATTCCTAATATCATAATGTCGTCATTCATAATACCTAGTTATTAATGCGTGTAGCGTACACAATGATGTATGGCTTTGTTTTCAGTTTTTAGCTACGCATTGGAATCCTTTTTTAATTTTGCTACTTTTTATCCCGATTATGCAACCTTCTTTGTTGAACTTACCTACAAGAAACAAAAGTCGAGTTATGCACATATTTTTAACTCGTTTTACTACGATTGCGATCCCTAATACATGGAAATGGACCACGTTTAAAACTTCAAAACAGAATGTTTAGCTAGCAACAACTTTTTGTGCATGTAAAGTACTCAAGTAAAAATGTCCTGTTTGATATTTATTCCGAGGTATACATACATATAGTGTGTAAAATGCATTAGGTACATACTTTATTGCTTGATGCCCCTTGTGTTATTTGCTGCCAGTTGCCAGTCTGTGGTCAGTTTTTGCCCGCAAAAAATCCATACAAAATTTCACACTCAGGAATAAGTGAAACAAGTTTCCAACTTATTTAAATTTACGGCACAAAAAAAAGATTGGTGATGAAATTCTGAGCACATCTAGTACATACGCTTAACATTTATGAATCCGAAAGCCAGCAGGATGAAAACTGCCTTTCTTATGTTTAATTCCAGCGTTTTTATTCAATGTCAACGGTATTCCCAGAAACTTGAAACATGATAATCATGTATCATGTAGATAGTTTCCCAATTTTGCTTTTCTCACAAACAGGAATAAATTACCTATTTTGAAGTGCTGAATATTGGTATAATACGAAATCAGACACTCAGTTGAACAATAGGTACAGGGTGAATATTAGTTATAATACATTAAAGGATCTTCTGCAACAGAATCCTTTTATTTATGTTCAAAATATATAAAGTAAAAACTACCGTCGTCTACATGTTAGCATCTTTAAAAATGTATTTTTTTGCAAAATCTCCGTAAGAGACAAGAGTCTTAAGATGTATAAATATTCATTCGCCAATTACTTTTTCAGCATTGCGACAGTTGACAGTGAGCATTTATTCATATTAAACGTTTATTGCTTATACCTACAGAATTAATATGGTTCAAATTTTGGCATGACAATCTCAACTAACTATTAATTTAACTAAAGGACCCTACCACTTAAAACGGTCCAACTGCACTGTGTTTGCATACACGGATCTCTTTGATGTTGATAGAAAAGTTGTAAATCGTCGTTTTTGAGGGCCACTTTCTTTTGGCCGTTTCGATAACACATGCATACTGTGGGAGCTGTGATGTTCGAAGCAGAGGTCGAACGCAAAGGGGCAACTCCTCACGAGTTTCAGAATCTTGAAAACCCCCTTTCAAACATTGTCAAACAATCAGCAAATTAATTTATTTCGTGTTTTCCAGTTGAAAACTCCGATCTTGAAAATTTTTCCTCGATTTTTAAAAGTCCGAATTTTCTGTCAGAAAAAAATAATTCCTCGGTTTTCTGATAACTTTTGAAAATGCAGTTTTCAAAATTCTGAAACTCGTGGGTACTTGCCCCCTTTGCGTCTGGCCTCTGCGTCGATTGGCACTATGTCCAGGATAAACCTTTCAAAAATCACAGCTCCCACACAAGACGTGTGTTTACAAAATGGCCAAAAGACGGCGGCCCTTAAAATGACGATCTACAAAAATACAACTTTTCTATTGACACCGAATAGATTCCCGTGTGCAAACAATGGTGCAGTTGATGCTTTGCCTATGCAGTGTGGTACTTTCCAACGAAAACATTAAGTGCAAGCATAGGATTCTCGGACCTTCACGATTAGACATCACATACTTGGAAAAGCTTCTATTTACTGCTGACATTTTTTATTGTATACAGTGAAGCGTGAAGCATATTTTGCATTATTTTTCAGAAAAAATTCGATATTTGCAGTACTTATAAAATAAAAATACAGACCAAACACAAACGGTGTCATAAAAATCATGTGCGCCTTTTTTTAGCACAGACCATGCATGTAGGGTCACCTGGGGGAAGTTTGTTTATGGGGTAAGTTTAACAATCCCCTTTAAAAGCGAACTCTGAACCAATG